>JASGXE010012383.1:0-46811 GCA_030068105.1 Sinentomon sp. SZTP_YWyxl
ATGTCAAAAACAACATATTTCCTTCACTTCCACGTCGAAACAACTATGACCAGCAATACATAACCACGATTGTTCTGCAATGACTTCCCACAAAACATCAGTGCGAATACTGGCACGGCGGGAGTACATACTGCGCTGCCAAACAATGATGGTTTAACATTTGTTCACCATTCTAGCAAGATGCTATTCACACGACAATGATGTAGAATTAGGCATCCATGGAGTGGAGACGCAACAATTAGCAGCGAATGGGGAGCAGGAACGGAGTTTAAAATTCAAACGCAGCTTGAATTACGAGTACACTTCATTCAAAAACAGGGTGAAGTTTACTCTTCGGGCTGCGACAGCGTCCGTCTGAGGAAGGTGTGGCCTTGCCAGCACACAAGGAAAGCCAGGACGTACTAGAGCACCAGTTTGGATGAAAGTGAAGCCGCAACACAACGCACTGAACTCGTCGGACGAGATAACGTCCACGCTTTTGAATATTACGCATTGTCTGACGGCCACTTAAGCTCTATTAATCACTCATCCGAAGGCTCTCTTGAACAATCACTTTGAAAGGCAAACATTTCCCGCTGCGGACTCTACACTACTTCTGGTCTCCATTCAAAGAGCCTCTGTCAAAATGATATACAACTATATATCAGTTTTATATCCATCGGACAGAGTGCAGCACTGGTGGCGTTTTCGGAGCGGTTTTCTCGAAAGAGGAGAAAACGCAACTTTCCAACGTTTTCCAAACGCTCTCGCTGCAGCAGGCCTTCTCCACTCTTCATCCTAGCGCAGAAAATGATGAACCCAAAGATGGAGCCGGGATCTTACCCGCATCATGCAACTGGGAGTCTCCTGCCGGCCAATTGGAAGCTGGGATTCGACTGCGCTTGTCTAAATCCATATACGGAAGTTATCGACCGGCAAGCAGGGAGAAAGCAGCAGCCACCAGCTAACTGCTGGGTGCTGTCTGCCACTGCGGTACGGCACCGAACGGTACGCCACGGCACTTCCAGAGCCTGCAGCCGAGACCCGAACACGGAGAGCAGAAAAACATTCGGAGAAGAATGCCAGGCTGCGACGGAAGAGGAAAGTTTTTTGGCAGCAGCATCGAACAGATTTGCAACAGGCACGGGTAGTCCTCTTTGTTGCCGATTCTGCCCTGCTGCTCGGCGGGGCGGAATCGGCTTTCTGCTCTTGAGAGAAGGGCTGGTACAAACGCCAAACAGAAGACCTGACATGTATGGCTGCGGACAAAGGTAGAGGGGTGTATTTAGAATATCCGCCAAGATATAAAGTTCTTGATGCTTAAAAATGGGCACGTGTTTCGCGAAAATAAGTATTAAGGGAAAATGTACGGCCAACCTCCATGATTTGTTGTTGGTTTCGAAAGCAGGGCAATGCATGGATATCATGTGTCGAAGATTTTGGCTGAACAGACCCAAAGGCGTTTTGTTCATTTTGTAGGTCCCAAGGGCATAATAACCATTTCTCTATTGTTGTATCGGCATTAAGTACCGAAATATGTTCATTTGGATCTCTATTATCTTTTACTCAAGCACACAAAGTCGATCTAATCTACTCCCATTGCGAAACACTGAGCTTTAAGAACTTTTAGCTTTAAGTTCTCAAGTCGCAGGTCGTCGACTTCATTTGAACTCGTTTTGGCGTTCACTTGCTTTTGCTGTCATATTTGTCGTAAATGTGGCGAGCAATGCGGTCGGGTCGACAACTGGTATATTTGTGTGCAATGTACGTATTTAGCAATGCTGTGTACAATCCAGGCACACGTCTTGGTGAAATTGTGGACAGTGGATTGAACAATGTTGTGAAATGTAGGCTAATGTCTCTCGCAACAGCTGAAATTGTGGGCAATGGATTAAGTAATGCTAGGAAATGTAAGTTGAGCAATGCTGCGAAATGAAGGCACTCGTCGACGGTAGAAAGTGTGGTCAATGGATTGAGCAATGCTGTGAAATGTAGGACTACCTCTTCAGCAAAAATTGTGGGCAAAGGATTACGCAAAGCTGCAAAATGCAGGCACACGTTTGCAGCTAAAATTGTGGGCAATGGATTGAGGAATGCTTAGAGAAATGCCGGCGCACATCTACATAAAAATGTGTTAATGGATTGAGCCATGCTGTGAAATGAAGGAACACGTCAACAGCTAAAATTGTGGGCAATGGATTAAGCCATGCTGCAAAATGAAGGCACACTTTCAATAGCTGAAATTGTGAGCAATGGATTGAGCAATGCTGGGAAATGTAAGTTGAGCAATGCTCCGAAATGAAGGCACGACGGTAGAAAGTATGGGCGATGGATTCAGCAATGCTCTGAAATGCGGGCGAACCTCTTCAGCTAAAATTGTGGGCAATGGATTACGAAATGCTGCAAAAGCGTGGCACATGTCTGCAGCTAAACTTATGGGCAATGGATAGAGGAATGCTTAGATATGCCGGCGCACATCTGCAGAAAAATTGTTTTCAATGGATTAAGCCATGCTGCAAAATGAAGGCACACTTTCAATAGCTGAAATTGTGAGCAATGGATTGAGCAATGCTGGGAAATGTAAGTTGAGCAATGCTCCGAAATGAAGGCACGACGGTAGAAAGTATGGGCGATGGATTCAGCAATGCTCTGAAATGCGGGCGAACCTCTTCAGCTAAAATTGTGGGCAATGGATTACGAAATGCTGCAAAAGCGTGGCACATGTCTGCAGCTAAACTTATGGGCAATGGATAGAGGAATGCTTAGATATGCCGGCGCACATCTGCAGAAAAATTGTTTTCAATGGATTGAGCCACGCTGTGAAATGAAGGAACACGTCAACAGCTGAAATTGTGGGCAATTGATTGAGCAATGCTGGGAAATGTAAGTTGAGCAATGCTCAGAAATGAATGCACTCGTCGACGGTAGAAAGTGTGGGCAATGGATTCAGCAATGCTGTGAAATGCAGGCGAACCTCTTCAGCTAAAATTGTGGGCAATGGATTACGAAATGCTGCAAAAGCGTGGCACATGTCTGCAGCTAAAGTTATGGGCAATGGATAGAGGAATGCTTAGATGCTCAATCCATTGTCCACAATTTTTTCTGTTTATGTGTGCCGGCATGGCACACATAAACAGAAAAAATTGTGGACAATGGATTGAGCCATGCTGTGAAATGAAGGCACTCGTCTGCATCTGAATTTGTGGTAATACATTGAGCAATGCTGCGACATGCAGGCGCACGTCTTCTACTGAAATTGCGGGCAATGGATTGAGCAATACTTTGAAATGTATGTGCGTCGAAAGTTGATAAGCGTCGACGATCGACACGCTTCGTCCAGTTTCACATTGAGCGAACATTCTTTCTGTTGCCAAAACGCCCGAATGAAGCTGCTTCTCAAAATTTCAGACTTTCCTTATAATCTCTAGGTCCCCAGAACCCCGCCGTGGGCTCTGCTCTTTGTAGCCACGCTGCAGGCACTGCTCCGTTCCAGAGCCCAGTTGCTGAATGTTGTGCCCTTAAGTCCTCAAACTTTGCTTTTCGGTCAGATCCTGCACTGAAAAACAACGCCCTGTGAAAATATGAATCGACGGCCCTATCCTTTAGGTTCTTCTGGCCAATGCTTTGTCAATGACGTTTGATGAAAACGAATTTGCCATCCTATCAGATGCCGTCAGTCTAAAATTCCAAAACAATGAAGCCAAAACCACCGGTTTGAAAATCCCGTCCCGCACCTTATCCAAACCTCAAATTGGCCATCCTAAAATTCACCCAACCCTAATTCAAATAATCCGCCGCAACCCAACAGGAGTCCTTCCCAGCCAAACGTTCTTTGGAAAAATAAGTTATTCTCAATTCATGATCTTTCTCATACCCATACACTTCACGATACGCTCTTTGGCACTGTGACGTGACTGACCTCCAAATATTGATCGGGGTGACAGATTTGTCCCTAATGTATGAACGTTAAGGATCCACCTTAGGCACGTGTCAGGACTAACCACAAAGAACCAAAACCTTGACTGAATCAAGGTGTTCATTATCAGGTGCGTCTTGGTTATATCCACCTGCGGCAGATATTGGGCCCATGATTGGGCCTTGCCTTACCCGATTTACAGCAAACCTTTCGGGTATTTTGCGCATTCAGGAATCTTGCTGTCATCAATGCGGCCGCATTACGGCCGATGGCGCTGCAGCTACATTCGAATACGTTATACGGACAGTGAAGACCATTACTCGGCGCATCGGGCCCTTCCAATCGAATGAAATGAGAATGAGTCGCAATAAAGAGGAGAAACGGAGACCGGGAGGTACAGGCCAGATAAATGCAACAAATTTATATTTTATATTATAAACGAGAGAGGTGAGACAAACAGGTACAAAGCGAATTTTGGAAGGAAACCCAAAATGACTAAGAAGCCTCGGAAGCAATAAGGGACGAGCAAAGTAGCCTGCTTGTTATGGCCTGCTAGGCAAGAAACATAGGCGTGGAATATATAAATATTAAACAGATTCGTAAATTTTATGGTAGGTATACAGAAAATAGGTTAAAGGAAGCTGTGGACCGCCTGACTGCAGCAGTGGAAGAATCAGCCAGACGCAGGAAGCGAGTTTTCGCAGGGTCGCGAGGCGTGGGGGAGGGTCCCAATCTTTTATATATATCACATGTTTCAAGGAGAAAAAAGGCTCCGGCATTGGCGACTGGGGAGTCAGATGGATCTCTCTTCCCTGCTCCCTCTTCCCTACTCTCTCTTTCTCTCTCTCTCTTCCCTTCCATCTCTCGCTCGCTCGCTGGGCTGCAAGGCATGGAAAGATCCGAAAACCAGCAACGTGGAAGGATAGGGATAAGCGCTGTGGGGCCGACCAGAGAACGAAAAACACACATTCCATTTCGGTTCAGGGACTGGATCCATTGTTCTGTGTTGCAGTTCTGAATGTAGGTACCTATACGGTGCTAGGCGGCCCGGCCTAGGAGATGGGTCGATGTTCCAGCTACTAGGAAAGCCGAGCCAAAGGAAAGTGCCTGCTTACACGCTGCTCCACGCTAAGATTGCTTTGGGAGAATAAAGTATAGGAGACTTGAAAGATGCTAGAGTAAGCGAGTCCCTGGATGAAATATCTCGCTACGCAATGGAACGCGGGGCCGGCCGCCTAAGAGCTTCCTAAGAGTGGGAAGACTTGGTCCCCAAGTAGGTACAAGGAAACTAAATTGCCTGGTCGAAATCAAGGGAACAATTCATGCATATGCGGCTTGGTGATCCTGGCAGGATTCTCGACACGCACGTCCCGCGTTTAATCCAGTAGAATTTAGGAGATCCAGTCTCTGTTGTGTCTCATCTGTTTCTGACGTCCTACCTGAGAATGAGCGAATGAAACCTTTGTTCTTAATATGCTAAAATGTTTGCTGAAACATTTTGATGAAGTTTTAATTGGAAATAAGCTTTTTCCTTTCCAGCTGCCAGGCCCTTCTGAAAACCTTTGGCTACTGTTTTTGTGAAGTCGAAATTATACTGTGTATAAGCCAAGTTAATCGGCTGGAGTTACCCTTAAAAACGTTTGGCTGGTGTTCGCCTCGAACTCAGTCTATGACAGCTTTTTGTGCGGTGCAGGAATTTTTTAAGCAAAATGCCAGTGGGATCATGAAATTCTTCTTTATTTCAGTTCAGCGCATTGTTCTAAAAACATTGGTACAAAAGCTTTTTGACTGCGATGAGAAAAAACCATGAGGGAAACAGTGACAGAAACCTTAAGAAAAAAGAAACCATGGAAAATTGCTTTCGGTTGAGGATTCTTTTCTGAAAGAATTTCGTGCCATTTGTTGAAAAGCGGACATATTTTTGGTTTTCTCGTGACATGGAATATATATCATCTTCTCGTTAAACTTGAAGGCACTTCGAAGGTTTCCACCAGAAAGCGCGCGTCTTGTAATTAAACTGCTGCCTCTTATTGTCACCACCGTGTTTCACGCAGCTATTTAATGTCTTCAGCACGCGGTTATGCTATTTCCGCATCATTGGCTTCATCCAGAATTGTCTCCCAAAATGATTTGGATGCTGAATCCTAAAACTGCGCGTGAACGCCTGCTAAGAATAACTGAAGCCGTGGCTGCGTTCATGTTGCTGGGATAAACTGAAGTCACAGACCCTGTGCATGCTTGCCGGGAAAAACTGCAGACCCTGTGCATACTAGCTGGAAGAAACTGACATCGCAGACCCTGCGCATGCTTGCTAACTGCGTCGCAGACCCTGTGCATGCTTGCTGGGAGAAACTGACATCGCAGACCCTGTGCATGCTTGATGGGAGAAACTGACATCGCAGACCCTGTGCATGCTTGATAGGAGAAACTGACGTCGCAGACCCTGCGCATGCTTGATGGGAGAAACTGACCTCGCAGACCCTGCGCATGCTTGCTGGGAGAAACTGCAGTCGCAGACCTTGTGCATTCTTGCTGGAAGGAACTGCAGTCGCGAGTCGCAGAACATGTGCATGTTTGCTGGGAGAAGCTGACGTCGCAGACCTTGCTCATGAGTGCTGGGAGAAACTGCAGTCGCAGACCATGTGCATGCTTGCTGGGTGAAACTGACATCGCAGACCCTGTCCATGCTTGATGGGAGAAACTACAGTCACAAAACTGCAGTCGCAGACCCTGTGCATTCTTGCTGGGAGGATCTGCAGTCGCGAGTCGCAGACCATGTCCATGCTTGCTGGGAGAAACAGACGTTGCAGACCTTGCTCATGCTTGCTGGGAGAAACTGCAGTCGCAGACCCTGTGCATGCTTGCTGGGAGAAACTGACATCGCGGATCCTGTGCATGCTTGATGGGAGAAACTGACATCGCAGAGCCTACGCATGTTTGCTGGGAGAAATTGACATCGCAGACCCTGCGCATGCTTGCTGGGAGAAACTGCCGTTGCAAACTGCAGTCGCAGACCCTGTGCATTCTTGCTGGGAGAAACTGACATCGCAGACCCTGCGCATGCGCCTCTTGGAAGAAACTGAAGTCGCACACCCTGTGTAATCTTGATGGGAGAAACTGACATCGCAGACCCTGCGCAGCTTGCTGGGAGAAAGTGCAGTAGCAAACTGCAGTCACAGACCCTGTTAATGCTTGCTGGGAGGTACTGAGGAGCTACAGTCGCGAGTCGCAGACATGTGCATGCTTGCTGGGAGAAACTGACATCGAGACCCTGTGCATGCTTGCTGGAAGAAACTGAAATCGGAGACCCTGTGCATGCTTGATGGGAGAAACTGACATCGCAGACCCTGCTCATGCTTACTGGGATAAACTGCAGTCGCAGACCATTTGCATGTTGGATCTGAGTGACTAACTCGGTGTAAAATTGCTGAGAGAAACTGGTGACGCAGACTGCGTTTTGCTTGCTGAGAGTGACTGAAATCTCAGACACTGTGCATGCTTGCTGAGAGAAACTGAAGTCCCAGACCCCGTGCATGTTTGATCTGAGTAACTAAAGCCGTTAAATTGCTGAGAGTAACTGAAGACGGAGACTGCATTCAAACTTGTTGAGAGCAACTGAAATCGCAGAACCGGTGCATGGCAGTGAGTATTTAACGCCGCAGACAGCATGTCTGCTTGCTCAGGGTAGCTGAAGCAACCGTTCATGCTTCCGGAGCATAACCGAAGTCGCAGACCCCTCACATGCTTGCTGTGAGAAACTGCTGCCGCAGACTGCAAGCATGCACAAGTGGACGGATTCGCCCAAAAATTATGACATTCATTTTTATGGCCATTCACACCTGCAGAATGTTTCCGTCGAGATGTATTTTCTGGTGTTCGTTTACGAAAAATGCCACCTCGAGTTCGTTTGTGAGGATGTTTTGAAAATATCCGCAAAATGTCTTCAAGTCGCACTTGTGCTCATGGGATGCTTTCTGGAATACGAATACCACCACCCCAGAGGACGACAGGGAACTCCGAAATGGGACACACGTATGCAACTGCGAAAGAGAGGCGTTACAACTTTCGAAATCTATTTCCAAATTCTGGAACCAATCGTTCAGGAATTGTTGTTGCAACATCTCATAAGCTATTTGCACACAAAGGTTTTCTGTGGAAGGGAGGGCCTCAACTCGCACGCGTTTTTATACAACTTTGTAACCCACCACATTGGCATTTTGCGATATTTCGTATTTCACAAACAACACAGAATTGCAACCGTTTTATAAAGAGAGCACAGTGGTGAAATGGAATGAAACATATGCAGGTACAATTGATTTGATTTTTGATTAAATGTTTTATTGTAGGAGTTTCCTCCTCTCAATAAATAGGCATACAAGATCATCAGTGATATATACAAACCAAACAGTCAATACAAAAAACAACAACTGGAGAAGTGATGCAAAATTATAAATCGCCAGCTAAAACGTATGACAGCCAAATTTTACAAACAAAATGAACCACACTATTCTAAATTTTGCGTTACTGTATCAAACAAAATTACCAAATTTAACAGTTTCAAAAGACATGATCCTCGAGGCGCTTTAACAGAATGCCCAGACTCAAGGGATCTTCAAAAATTTCAATCGGCAGGGAGTTCCATTCAGTTATGGACCTACCCAAGAAGGAAAATTTTCCCACATCCTTTCGGAAGGGCCATAAACGTACCTTAAAGCGGTGATCCTTACGGGAGACATAAGTCGGTGGTGAGATCAGCGGAAGCATATCTCCCCACCCTCCACATTTTGCGAGAATCTGAAGCATCCCGGACAGACGAAAACGTTTTCTCCTTTCACCCAGGGTTTTCCAGCTCAGCGTCGATATCATATCGGTCACGCTACTCTGGCGTCTGTAGTCCCCCACGACAAAGCGAGCTGCCCTGCGCTGAATCTGGGGGAGCAGCAATACAAGTTCATGCAGTGACTATTTTGTACTTCACTTCTCCGAAGACTGGTTTCAGAGTCATTGATACTGCAAAAACAACACCCTTGTGCGTTTTTAGCCTCAAATGTTGGATTTTTAACAAGTTACCATGGTTGCTGATGTGTCCTAGGCCTGATTTGCTGCAGAAAAAGTGATTAAAATTAAACATACACCGGAATTATCAATAATTTGAATCAAAACACAAGAGCATCACCGGCCGAAGATTCTCTGTGTGGTGGACATTCCCCAGATGTACGAATTTTGGTGCAGTGTTGAGTCGAGTGACCCCGCACACCATTTGATTTATTAGCCTACTATAAGATCACTTCTTCGTGGACAAATTAAAGGGGGCTAAGAAAATTTAATTTCTACTCCTGCGATTTTCCATTTAAAACCCATTGTTGTTCAACAATATTTTTTTATTTCTCGGTTTTCACTTAGCTCCCTTTAATGTGTCCAAGGCGACTTGTTTCCAATTTATTTATTTTTTCACGAAGACTGGCAATTTATGTTCTTCAAACCCACTGAAAGAGCCTTTACAAAAACGCTATCCCGTGCAATGGCACACTGGCTGGACCAAAAAGCGCTTGACTTGATTTAAATTTTGCTTTGCGATTCTACGACATATTGAAAAACAACATGGATGCTTTTTTATGATGAAGAAATCAAGTTTTTGCTGGACAAATCCATCCCGAAATTGGACTAAACCAGCAATTGGAAAAAAGCAAAAATCAAAGAAATGGACCCCATGATCAGCATGGTTATAACCATGCTGATCATGGGGTCCATTTCTCTGATTTTGGCTTTTTTCAATACACGTATACGTGTATTGCCTCAAGACTGTTCATATCTTGTCTAAACTGTGCCAAATTAAACGAAAATCTCTGCAGCTTATTCACTGATGAACCTTTTTTGCATGATCAGGACACTCATCTGTGTGGGATTGTTTTTAAAGTTCAAACTTTGGATTGAATTCTCTCGACTGATTTTACATCCCCTGTCTCCTTGTTCCACGTAACGGGCATTGGCATTTTACAAACACCTGTTTTTCCTATTCCAAGGTAAAATCACACATACTCGTAAATGCCACAATTCGTTAAATTTTAACCATTCTGAAGTTTTCTAACTAAAATTAATAAATTCAGGTTTTGTGTGTACTCGTAAATAACACAAAAAGCCACTTTTGACCTAAAGCAGCGCTGGTCTGCACATCAATTTCGCTAGATTATTTGATTAAAACTTTCCAACGGGAGATGTTTGCATGAAAATCAGAGTCTTGTTCCAGAAAGGATCCGGCTTCTTGCTTCTTTGCCACTTCAGTTTTGTTCAGCGAGTTTCCACTCATCCTTATAACCTTGCTTCCCTTGCACTCCCTGTTCATGGAATTTTCGTGTTTTTGCTTGTATTCGGCAGGCAAAAGGGTAAATAATCCTTCTTCACTGCGTTCAAGAACAACTGCATTGCGCAGAAGCACAGCAATGACTTCGAGTCATCAGGGGGATCTGAAAGACACGCAACACCTTGGCGTGAAGCGGAGTCGGCTTCACAGATTCGACCGCATGGCGTTGCATCTTCTTTGCATGCCCAGCGCAATCTGGTATTGACGGCTAGTTTCACCTTAACAGGCACAGGCGTAGGCATAAAGCTGTGTCCAATCCGCTGTGGACGAACGGTGTCGGAAGAGGTTTCCCTGCTTTTCCAATGTGTGGTGGCAGAAATTATTGAATATGTCTGGTGGATTTGCTGCAACAAATTTGTTTCTATGCGGCAAGGAGTTTACTTCACCGGCGAATAAATCAAACAACACATTCTCGCAAGTTGACGCAGCACAACCCTCCAGTGATGGTCGAAGGTATTTTCAGCACAACCCTGCATGCTGTGGACGAAGAAAATGTATGGAATGTGACTCAGGGCATCTCCAACGACCATATCTTCTGAGCTAATGTCACAGGCGAATCCTTGCCATCCATCGGGCTCAGATTGCCCTCGACCTGCATGTTATAACCAGAAGCAATTTTGTTTCACAGAAGCAATAATTCTGTTTCCTGTGACCACCCCATTTTGTCTGTGAAGTCAGGTAACATTCTGACCCGCGGTTTTCGGAAGGTCGAGCTCTTCCAAGATTACTAAAAGCGTCTAAGCAAGGTTTGGAATAAGGACATTTTACTTCTTGAATAATTATTGAGTTCATGAAAACTCACCCTTGACATCTCCAATCGGGCCATTTTTCATCCCTCTGCACATTAACTGCAACTGGTCTAAACTGTGTTTTAATGGGTCTCTCATAGAGCTTAACGAGCTGAGAAAATATATTGACCAATTAGGGACACATGGGCCTCAGGTTTGATCTTTATCCTGAGCGTAAATGTTCCAATAAATTACGAAAGTGAAAGTTCCAATGGACTTCAAGTTCCGGAAGGTTTGAGAGCTTTTTCTCACGCTTTTACTCATTAGCTCATTTCGAGCAAATGATTCTTAGCTCTTTCGGAGCGGACGTGGGGAGTAATCTCAATGTCATTTGTCAACGGACTGTCCATGAGGCAGTCATTGAAATTATCAGCTGGGCAACGGTTTCATCAGTTGTGCGTGTGTTAATTCGTGGAGAGGCTGTAAAACCATTCCAATTCCAGTTTGATTTCAAAAAAAAAAAAAACAATCGATAATGTCATTTAGCGTCAATTGTCACAGGAGTTTACCTTGTGAGAAGATGTTTTCTGATGACCTGGCACAGGGAGAGGTTTCTTGCTCCAATGCAAAGCGAAATTCAATCTACGTAAAAAAGAAAGTTTCACCGGAGCTGTCCAGCATTCCGAATAACTAGCTTGCTTCGTGCCGATAAAAAAACTGAAACTCACATGATCAAGGAGTTGATTTTGGCATTGAATTTTTCGACAAGTACGAGGAGTTTTGTATTTCACTTTGAAATTCGGTGCTGTTTTTTCTTCACGTTGACCTGTTGTCTTGACATCATCCGTGTGTCAATTGGTTTATTTCCAAAATGAAAACATATGCATGCCCATGTTCAACAGAGAAGAATGTCAGAATAAAAGTTTTCTATCCCTGATTTAATTTGAATGAAATCAGAACATCTTCTCTCCGATTATGGCGAGGGAAAAACAATTTTGGCACAAGGCAGAAAAGAATAAGTTATACAAATAAAACAGCAACATTTTTATCGATAAGAGAAGTCCATGCATCCATGCATGGCCACGCAATGAATTAATGCTCTTCACAGAAAGCTGGTCAACACAAAATGGGACCTGGGAAACGACACTTATCTTAAATCGGTGGCGAACATGTAAGAGCCCTTCCACAGATGTTGTCATGAATTTCCACCGATGAAAAGGCCATTAGTATAGAACCTTTTGCTTCGTTTGACCTGAGACAATTATCTCTCTATCTCCCGTATGGCTGATGTTCGTCGTGGTTACCATGTCAAGGATGTAATACTGAAGTTATTTACTTTGCCCAGTAACTGGAGTTGTTTGGTATTGTCTCGATGTGGTGTGGTCAAACAACGGGATGGAAAGAAACTTTCAAGATAGTCGTTGATTGACATTTATAAACTCCACGAACATGAGAGTTTGTGCCCATTCGAACCAAAATGGATCACGTACATTGATGAAACTTTGGTTGCAGAAGTCAGGGGTTCCATGTTGATCCTTGGCATTGCACACGAAGTTCCTGGGTATTTTCGAAATTTTTCTTTCTCCACAGGTGATTTTTTTGTTATCGTTGGGCTCGTCCGTAAACACTCTTTTGACCGTCCTGGCAGGAGTCCGCGATCGTGAAAGTTCCAAGTTTGAACAAGTGCCGCCAGAGTGCCTTCTCTCCAGCACGTGCGTGTATTATCTCTGACGCAATTTTTAAAAGTCATTGTGAAGAAACATTTTTGCCATCGCAATTCTTTGATATGCTATAATGTTGGGAGATTGAGATTCCCTTTCAAAAAAGGCCCCGACTGACATTCTTAGAATAACCGTAGAAATGAAAATCCCGTTTTATATTCAAGAAGATTTTTTCTAAAATTTTATTCGTATATTATCGAACGCTTTTACTCGTTTATAATATTAATTTTAATATTAAAACAATTTTATGCAAACAACTCACTGGCTAATAATTAAAAATTTGAAATCAATTCATGTGTTTTAACAATTCTATCATTACAATGTTAAAAAATCAAGGTGGGGTTGGTCTACGGTGATCTTCACAGCAACAGCATCACATCATTTAATGAAAAATATGAAAAAAAATCAGACAAGGTTTTGACATTCAATCGTTTTGGAATGACAGTGCAGGAACGTTAATCGTTGCGCACTGCTTAAAGAGAGTTCACAAAAGTCCTTGGACATAGAAGAATTTTAGGGTCTATAGATATAATTCAGGGCCCATCTAACTTTAATGGGCTTGTGCAGCTTCATGTCTTGCAGGAGCGTTGATTGTGGTTTGCGAGGCATATGTTGCCATTGATTCCAAAGGATGCCTGAATTATGAATGAACTCCTATACGAGTTCCTATGAACTCGTTCCTCCTATGAATTCGTACAAGTTCCTCCTATGAACTCGTACATACCTAAGTGCAAAGAATTCTGGTGAGCACTGTATTGTGCTTGAGCGCATGACCTGCACTGAGCCATCAAGAGGGCCGGCGCTGCAGTGGCAAAGTTGGCTGCCGTATCAAGGTTATTTGCTACCCCGCCGTCACTTCGCCGTGAAACAAAGACCACTTGAAAGACAGCAAAGTGATTGTGCATCCGTCTATATTTTCTGGTATTCAACAGGTATTTAGTTTTTTTTGTATCATGGAGGAGTGTAGAGTGTCAGCGGACTTTATGTACTCCTAAAATAGCCACTGTTCAGGTTTTAGTTAAAATCTGCAGAAATCATAGTTCCTCTTAAACAAGCGAGGTCAAAATCTGACACCTGCAGAAAGCATTGTTGCAATCTGACGCTTTAATTTCTACCGCCTGCATATAAGTAAAAAGAAGGAGGTTTCGGGGGCTGCAGTTAAATGGGAAAAATGCTTGTGTGAGTAAGTACATTAATTCCGCCGCAACTATTCATCGGGGAACAAGTTTCCACAAATCACCGGTGCATATTTAAAGCATTATTCTATCCCAATTTTTCTGTGACACGTGTGTCAGGCTGAGGTCTCCAGAATTTCCCCTGCATATTAAAAAGTTATACATTCCTCCCATTTTCCGTGCGATACTTGCTGCGTACTCGCAGGTCGCCGAAAATTACCCTGAAGATTTAAAACTTCATACCTACTATAGGCTATCCCAATTTTGCGAGGTGAAGTGTTCAGTGTACATACGCACAGGCATGAGTTTCCAAAATCTCACCAGCTTACTCAAATGGCACCAAATTTTGACGTTACCTCTGTTTTCCGTGCCGCGAAATCGATTGTGTGAAATCGTCCCAAATCCAATTGATTTCCCTCAACACATATCAAGCCGCTCAAAGGCATTTCTGCGTTGACTGATCCGTGAAAAGTGACAGTAGGCGGCGGGTGGTTCTTGCCAATTCTCTGAGCGAATATTTCAGGCCTCTGTGATAGGAACAGTTCCTTTTGAATCTGTGTCAGCAATGCACTCAGTTTTCGGAACTTATCAAAAGTCCTCGAACATAGGCGATGTTTTAAAGGACTTCTTGGTACAGAAGTAATCTAATTTCAACAGGTCTTGGTGCAACTTCACGCCTTACAGGATGTCATGACATTTTCCGGCGCATGCTGCCATTGACTCCAAATGGCGCCTGAGTTATACATGAACTCCCATGTTCGAAGACTTTTGGTAATTAGTGTATCGTACTGTTCACGGCACGCGTGCATATAGCGAGTATTTTCCTTTAGGGATACAAGTCTAGCAAGACAATTTTTCCATTCCGAAGAAAAGGGATTTACGAATAAAGTTGTATTGAAAGTGAGCAGTACCTTCAAAATTCCTCCCTAGAAGAAGTCCTCATGTAGGTATATCGACACGCATCCGTGCGTTGGTAAAGAGGCGTGAATTTTTTTCGAGCTTTTGAATCTGCAGGAAAATCTGAAGATGGCATTGTGCAGACGTTGCGTATTGGGATTGGAGACTTAAATTGTGAAGTTTGTCGGATTTGGCAGAGACTTGAATCATGTATGTAAATCCAAATTTGTCCCAGATTTTCGCCAGGCATGATGAAGGCATTGGTATTTTTCTGATTGACAGTGCTGTGTATAGATGATCCTTGTAACCGAAGTTGCTCTCTGTGAAAGTGGGTGAAAGTGAAAGTGGATTGCTCTCTGTGAAAGTTGCTCTCTGTGAAAGTGATTGCCGTCCGTGAAAGTTGCCATCTGCGAAAGTGGGTGGCAGTGAAAGTGATTGCCGTCCGGGAAAGTATGGAACACCTTAGGAACACCTGTGAAAGTTTGGGCACGTTTGAATTTCAAATGCAGAATACCTGTCCTCATCCAGAAATCTTACAGCCGTAAAAAGTTGACCAGGTGCAATTAGAATTGAGTATAAAACCGCCTTTTCGGGTGTTACAATTATCATTTGATCTTGTTTATTTGGATGATTCGGTGACCGCACACCACCGGTGTCAACCCAATGAGAATTGGAACGTATTTAAAAATGCCAAAACCGGGCATGTGGACATGGGACAAACTCAACAAGCAAGGGGGGTGGCATTCCAATCAGGCCTCACCGAATAGCAGGTTTTTCAGTAGGTTTCTGTAAAGGTAAGTTATAAACCAAATCATTGTTGTCAATCCACATTGCAACGTACATGAAAAATGAACGCATATGTTGTGACCAGAAGCAGTTATACTTCATCGCATTCATAGCTTTGTACACTCTAAACATGAGGTTTCGGTATGGAACACCTCGGGAAGAGCTTTTTAACATGTGCTTAGATGGGAGTGTTCTTTTCGGAACATTGTTTGGAGCACGTACAGTATGTTTTTGAAACGCCATTTTCTTGTGACAAATTTGGAACACATGAGTGATTTGGAGAGCTCAATGGACTCCACTCCACACATGGATTGTTCCAAATCGCTCATGTGTTCCAAATTTGTTACAGGAAAATGGTGTTCCAAGAACACACTACGTGTTCCGAACAATGTTCCGTAAAGAACACTCCCATCTAAGCCAAGATTAAAAAAGGTGTTCCCAAGGTGTTCCATACCGAAACTTCAATTTTAGAGTGTAGAGTCAAACTAGCCCCGCAGGCCATACCCCCACATCAAATTCCGGCGTTTCGACTTCTGTGAATCCAGCAGCGGCTTGACAATAGAAACAGATATTTTCTGAAGACTAGTTATGCCGCGAAAACAATATTCGTCAAATTATTGCCCTAGAGAAAAGAAACAAGCACAGACAAAAACCGAATAAAACTGTTTTGAGCGCCAACAATAGCAGGTGATATTCTAGTAGTCCAGCTATAATAGAGATTTAAAGTTAAGAAATTGATTGTACTCAGTTAGTTCTAATTCGAAAGGACAGTCAACTGAACCTTATTAATAATGATAATCTTTCAAGAATAATTTTGATAGGGTGAATATGTACAGCATATAGATAGATCTAGAGGGAACAAAACAATAGAATGTGGCAAACCTAACAAGAGCAGTGGGCAACTAATTTAATTTCTATGATCACAATATTAGAGTTTGCAAAACAAATTAGTATCTTCTAATTTATGTTGATGCGAAAAGGTGTCTGCAGATGTCGGTGGGCAAATAGGAACTATTTCAGAAGCAACAAAAATCTGCGATGTATGATGGTGAATTTGAGAAAGATGCTGCTTTTGAACGAGAATGATTGTGTCAACTGTTCAAGAGGAGAAATTCAATATAAAGCTACCTGAATTTGAAGAGCTGGACGAGATAACCACATAATTTTTGACCTTCACAGATGGCCACGTATTGCTCACGTAGGACTGCGGAGGATCGCAAAATCAGTGACTTCAAAGAACGTTCAGCGCCTTGACAATTGCAACTCATACCCTCAAGTTCATTCAACTTAACCAAATCAATAAATCGTGTTGAGGAAAATTCATTCTATACTCCTCATTCAACTCCTCATTCCACTTGAAGATATAAACTAAGAATGCTCCCAAGTGTGCTCAGAGTGAATTCAGAATTCTTTCAACAATGAAAACTCGGTCGAAAACTTCATTCTCGGCATAGAAATAGGTTTTTCTGTGCATTTACATGGAAGAGTGTGAAGCATTCTCAGTTTATATCTTATATTTGAACAAGGTGTATGCACAACGCTTAATCCTTTTCCATTGTCCGTTTGTTGAATTGGCTATTATTTGAGTTTTACTTGAGGTAAGTTGCAATGGGGAATGCGGCCTTTTTTGATTTTAGAATTTGATTGATTAGACATGATTAATGTGGAGGCGGAAGATGGATATACCTGATGGAGCCGTTCGGCGTTGGTGTGGCAAAATTTCCATTACGTGAAATACGATGAAGGGTGAGTGCACTGAAATTATGTTAGGCATGACGTGCAGGACAATTATAAAATCGTGGATGAGAAAGCAGTGTGGAGACTTCTTTCATCTCAAGATTAGATGGTGATTAGTTATGCTGGTCGTTTTTGATCTTGATCTTTTGTCGCTATTGAAATCAAAATGATCAACTTCATGTCGTGGCTGTATCAAAATACGAGGGCTGTTCAAAAATAAGTGAGACTGATGTCATTGTGACCTTCCCTTGGCACCCTGGAGATTTCTTTCGTCACACTATCAGAAAATGGTTGTTGCGTGGTACTCTGGTGAAATTTCACAAGAAATGCTCCAGCCTCGTGGATCTTGGATGCATTTTAAAATTATCTCGTGAATTGAAATGCCGGAAATTTCCTTGTTTTTGCTATATTAGACAAAAGTAAGTTGTCGTTTTTCTGCAGCTCTCCAGGAAAAATTAATAATTTCCTATTCATTGTGTTGGGGGAGAGTCTGCTCTTTCTCCAGCCGATGTTTTCTCTGATTTTTCTGATACCGATGAAAACGAGAGCAGTTTTTTCAGAAAAGTTAACCCAAAATGCCAACAACATTAAGCGGAGGGTATTCCATTGATTGCTGGAGCAGTTATTGAACAGTGCAGAGCCTTATATGGGAGCCAGGAGTCTTGGACTCCATCAAAAAGCATCAATGGCGAGAAATCTGATGTAATTTGGAGACATTTCTCGGAATTTGGAGGGATTTCTGGAAAAGTTCCTGGTTCTTAAGCGAGGTTCCCAACACCGGTTTTTGCTGAACGACAAAAGACGCGAATCAGGACGAACATCTGGCCAGGAAAGGCATTGGATGTGCACTGCATTCAATGTTCAACTACACTTGTACCCAATACGGTTTTTCCTTTTCTACAAAATGGCCAAGCATGTGAAAAGCAAGTGTTTTCTCTCCTGTGAGCTGCATTCAAGGGAAGCGGCAGATATTTCAAACCATCCTGATAAAACACCCTGTACCATCGGTTTACCGGCCAGCATAATTTGTGTAAACAAGTGAGGCAGTGCAGAAGAAGGCAATTTTAGAAAAAAATCACCAAGTTAATGATATGGAAGAAGAATAGGGAGAATTATCACAAAAGTCTCACTTGTTTTTGAATAGCCCTCGTATCTACCTTTTTAGAGTGGGTTTCGCTTTCACTTTCACAAATCGCATGTCCCGAAAATTTGAAAAATGACACGAATAAATGCATCCTTTGACCACTTAACGAATGATGTTCACTAAAATTTTGATTTTAATCTTATATTTCCATATTTAAATGAAGTGAAAGTTTATCCTCTCTTTTACAGTGCATATTTTCATCTGTTGCCTACAATATTCATCGTCTACTGTTTGAAGGTGTTCTTCTTCAACAGTCAAATTTGACATAAAAGATCATTCTCAGTAAAGTTGATGTGGGGTTGATTGTTTGAACTTTGGCACAGTTTAACGACCAGTCGACAGGATACGCTTTTCAAATTGTAAACAGCTGCAGCACTGCAGCCACGTAGGCCTACAACACATTCGTATCTGCAAGTATGATGCCTTGGTTTCACATTGGACCGGAATGTCTTATATGTATTGGCAAACTGTTAAAAATTTGTTATTAGTGGGCTAATTCGTTCGCATTCAATCACTGTGCATCTTCATAAGTGCCAGAGTCACTGTATTTGACAACGATTGCCCCAACAAACAATTCAATCTTGACGCATCTGACGCATCTGACGCATCAATTCAATCTGACGCTTTTTCAATCGATTTGCGCAAACATGACGCCAAGATTCATAAATTACAAAAAAAAAATAAAGTTTCTTGTCAATAACAATAAGGGCTCGTTTCGAAAGGATTTACTATGCCAAGTCAATCCTCAAACAACCATCCTGGCTTTTCTAGCAGACGCATCAATTCAATCTTGACGCATCTGCTAGAAAAGCAAGGATGGTTGCTTGAGGATTGACTTGGCATAGTAAATCCTGTCGAAACGAGCCCTTATTGTTGTTGACAAGAAACTTTATTTTTGATAATTTATGAATCTTGGCGTCTTGTTTGCAAATCAATTGAAAAAGCCAATAGTTTTAATGTACCTATAAATGCTGTGGTTTTGCAAAGCGGCAGAACGTTGTGATCGTTGGAACCAGTTAGTGCGTGATTTTCCATCCAAAAATTGTTTGTCTTCCAAAAAAATTTCAAAGTTGCTTGAATGTTTGAGATTGATACACAGTTGGTGCATTCACCAGAGCAAATATAGCCTGTACTTATCGCTTGCTAACCTTGCAAGCAACTAAATGAAGCTTCAGAGATAAGCGGTAACAAAAGAAATAGAATAATCGAATTGTGTGGAAGTGTCATTATGCTACAAGGAAACAGAATATATCAGTAATATACTGTACTCATTCATTAGCAACGATACCAAAAAACTAACAAGATATATTACAGAGCAGAGATTGATTTTTATTCCGCGGTTCACTGCTTACGCCAATTCTCTGTAGATGTTTAGTGTTGCGGTTCAATATACCTACAGGGAAAATTCACAAAAAACACTAGCGCAAAATTTATAAGATTTTGACACACTCCGTTCCCCAAGCTGCTCGCACTTGACCTGCACGTCGAAAAAGGGCATTTACTCATTGCCTGGTTCTTCTGATCATCGTCGTCAAGCGACACCTACTGGACGGCATCGCACAAATCTTGCACTTGACCTGCACGTCGAAAAGGGCATTTACTCCGTGCCTGCGGTTCTTCTGAAGTTGCACAAATCTTGCACTAGCGTTCTTTATGAATCATCCTGCAGGTATGCCGAGTCATTAAAAAGTGTCAAACATAGTGATCTTTAATTTTTTCAAACAAGACGCAATGGAATTCACTGCTTGCAAACTGTGGGTAATCATTATGACCGAACAGGGAATGATGGAGATCCGTGGAATCCGGAATGAGGCGCTTGCGAGGTAAACTTTTTTGGCATCAACAAATCAAATTGATTTTACCAGAATATTGCCATTCACGAAGGTGTGTTGGATCTTTGGCGATTACACAATAGATATCGATGATCTTGCAATTTTGCTTATACCCTACCAACCAGACAAGGTTCTCTACTGAGACATCTCACGTTTTTTTCCAGAAAATGTGACCGAATCTTGCGTGATTTGCAGGGGCATTTGCAAATTTAAATGTGCGGACGGCTGGTCACTATAGAATGTATGCAACACAGGCAATTTATGCAACATAGCCTGATAAAACTCCTGATAACAATCTACAGGTTATCCCTCTGGTGAGATAGTATGAAGTCCCAACGTTCTGAAACGAGTGGTGCGGTCAAAATGTCGAGGGGCTGGCCAACATAGGGCAGGCATCCAATTTCAACAGAGCTTGATGTACTTTCACGCCTATATCGCGGATATCATTGTTTTTGCGGAGTATGTTGCATATGATGGTAAATAGCGGCTGAGTTAGTGGTGAACTGCTATGTTTGAAGTATGTTGACGTTGAGTGCACAAGAATACTTAGTGTCAGGAGGCATAAGAGCACACATGCCTTCAAAGTAAAGGTCCGATTCTTAAGACGTGACTTGACTGAGACTCGACTTGAGTCATTGCTGTTTTGTTGATTGCTGAGATGGCATCTCACTGGTAGGCATGTGTGCCATTTCAGAAATCAACAAAACGATGATGATTACGATGTCGAGTCTCTTGCAAGTCACATCTTTGGAATCGGACAAAAGAGTTGATGTTTGACGAAAATGATTAAGGAGAAATGTGCGACCTCAGTAGTCTTTCACACGCTCTAGGTTCAAGTGCAACTCTTCAAAGATGACCAATCACTTTGATGAGTGAAGATCGTTGGTTATCCATTTCTGGAACATTTTTGTTCGGGTTATCTTCTCACAGACAACTTGTGCCTTCAAACGATCCAGTCCAGTTTACGAAATGTGACTTCATTATTTCCACCACGATATGACGTCTGAAACTAGCAGTCATGGATTATCATCCTGTTAGTCTTTGTGATAGTTGGCAAAACACTTCAATGCGGACCTCAATTTATCACCATGATAAAGTTGTTCCAGTGCATTCACATATTTAAGTCGTTGAAAGTTTCCGGGTGATCCAGTAATTCACGGATAAATTCGAAGAAGCCGAAATACGAGTAGCCTACGTGATGAGCCTGCGGATCCAAGTTGGCAAAAGATTCCAGAAGATCCCATGATTCCCATTTCCCGTCCGTTGGAACGCACCGGAGCGTCGCGATTACGCGCACTATTCACAGACCTGGGCATGTCACCAAGCAACATGACGTCATTGGAGGAACCACCAGCACAAATTTACACTTCTACCCACTATTTGGTTATCCCTAAGGGAACCCTATGAGCCAGTGTGCAATGAGATACGCGAATTTCAGACGCTGGAATTCTATATTAGAGAAAATTTTAAAGAACAGCATGATGGAACTCGGTCGGCAATCCCACATGAGCGGAGGTCCATTCTTTCACATTCGACAAACGGTGAGATTGCGAGCACTTCCGCTGCGAAACACAAACTTTTGCGAAAGCCTTTCACCACTTTCATCACCTAACAAATCACTCCGGCGCATCTATATCAGTGAGATTACCTCGAAGATTCGGCTGGCATCGTTGATGAAAACGACCCAGTGTCGTCGAAGCCAGATCAGAGCATCCTCGTCGGAGAACAGAATCAGCAGGATAACCCAGAAGCTTTCGTAGATGACTTGACGTCATGGCACGATTATGTGAGGCGCCGAGAGGAGAACGGCGATCGTGGCAATTATTGTAAACAACGTGAATATGATCAGGCACAATCGGTCGACAACCATGGCGGCAAACTTCCAATCGTTGGTCACCTCCCCCGCAGTGTCCTCCTTTCGCATCTTGTCCGTTATCATTCGAAGTTCTTTTAGGATCATGGACAACTCCCTATGAACACCCATGCAGGTGTGGGAGATAGTGGAGTCGTCCACGGTGCTGTGGTGCGTTGTTCCCGAGACGTAGGCAGTCATGCCACCTCCTCCGCTCCCATCCGAGCCTGGGGTGGGGAGTGGCCGCTTCTGCCAAGGCATCGTTGCCGATCCATGTGACGTCAGACTGGCCGTCTGTCTGAAGTCGTCGTCAATGTCCAGCACGTTCGCGAGAAGGCTCCTCGACGAACGCTCCTTCAACTCCAGATCTTTCTTCCTGCTTCCGATCAGGTTGGCTCTGAATGTGATCTTCTCTCCTGGACGACTCATTCTCAACAGCCACGGCATCCAGTGGAGGAATACAGCTCTCACCTGGAATAAATGGAAAATCATTTAATTTAATTCAATTAAATAATTGATTAATCAATGCATTTCCATGCATGCAAAAAGCAGATAATTGTGACAAAATTGGAAAGGGGACTTTTTTGATTCTATAACGTATTCTGTCACAGATAAAGATACATGGTCGTATTGAAAATTGCAACTCACCCTCAGGTTCAACTCAACAGCCAATTCATTATTATAAATTTCATTACCATGGACAACGCTTATTGTTTTTCCGTTGTTGCGAAAGATGCATGCGTCTATGTTGAATTTTGCTATTGAATTGGCTATTGAATTGAACGGAGGTTTTAGTTGCAATGGGGAATACGACCGATCGACAGCCGTAATTAAATGCACTAAATTCAATCGAGTTCATGTGATAATATTCGAAAAAGCATTTCCAGAGTGCACCAAGTCGACAAACTGTGACATAGTTGAACGGATCAGAATGTGTTTTTCACTTTATCATATTGACAAAACACCTGGGCAACGGAGGTAGTAGAATAGTGGTCATAGGAGTAGCATCCGGGGATAGTTGATTTCGTTCATGCAGCCACTCGCTAAACCAGAAAGAACTGCATTGTGCTTGCTTTAATGAGCCATAATCTTGTAAACATTTGAAGCGAATGCGGGTATTGCTTTAGTGGATCAAATAAAAAAGTGCCTGACAAAGATATTTACCAGTTATGATGTCTCTATTGAAGTCAAATAATGTTTTAAATCTAAGACATCTTCCCAAATTCTGAATATTCTGATCGGCAACTTGATGTTATATCAGAGCATTAATTATTAGAAATTTCATCTGTTGTGGACAAGTTAGATGTATGAATATTGGTGTGCAAGAGCGACAAACTGTTGCGTCAGCGACTATCAGAATAACGTCACTGCGTTGCTGCGTCAACAAAACAGCGCACTTCAGAGCCGCAACGAGCATTTCCGGGCCCTAGGGCAAGAACCTTTGTGGTGCCCCACGACCGCAGAGTGACCAGATGGGGAGAGGACCGGCTCAGATAATCTCATTCAAAGGAAATACCTATTGAGTGCGGTGTACTGAAACTTGGGATGATTTTCAGATTTGTGATTGCGGGTGTCTGCAATCACGCGTGGAGTCGGAGATCCGGTGGGTCACTGATCTGTGTGGTTGGAAAGCTGACTTGGTTTCCCCACCCATTCGTACGGTCCTGATCATAGCGGTACATGCTTCATGCTGTTCGGGAAGGATTCCCACTTGGAAGTAAAAATTAACTCATTTTCATAATTGAGACGCTCTCTATCAGTTGATTTGCGCACTCATCAATTCATCAGTGAAGGAGTTGATAATGGAGATTGCTCACCCATGGCGTCATCTCATGAGTATCTGCATTACGATGGTGATAGTTGAGGATCAGAATAGTCGACACAACAGACGAAGCCACCATGAACATTATGCAATTGAAATAGGTACCTGCGAATTGATAAAGCGACCGAAAAAAATATTAGAATCAGTGGCTTGAAATGACGTCCGTTTCAGAGCAGATTCCATTTCGAAGACAGAAATATCAGTGGATTTGTACACATTTACTTTTACTGCACATGTTATATTAAAGCTTTAGAAGTTACTTTCACTATTTTATTCCACAGATCATTTTTTGCATTTCGTTATCATGCAGCATAATGAGTTCGGAAGAGATGTCCTCAAAATGTTTGAGGTTTGTTCACTGTATTTCTTTCGCGCTTTCGCCTTGTGCTTCTTCGATGTTGATAATTTCCGCAGGCCATAAATTGAGCGAAAATTTAATTTTGTATCAGTGAATATGCGGTTTCAGTTTGATCATCTATTGCCCAATGCTGGGGGCAACTTAAATCACTTACAATGGCTACTTCAATTACGATGTTGCTATTAAAATGGTATGCTGCCGTCCTTCGAGCAATAAAGGTTTAATGCAATGGTTTAGGGTCACCCTGCAGAAGCGACCAATTGCATTGTCGGAACCCCAACAACACTCTTTCGCCCGTGGCCAGACAGGACCCTTTCATGCTGATAGTCTTTGGATATTTTTGGTTTATGACCTAGCATGGATCGGTTCGAAGCACCGTGCTGGAGGTTGGGGTAAACCGGCCAAAAGTACCTACCCTTCGTCGACAGTCCCAATGAGGTGCAAGCACAGAATCGTTTCTACAGGAAATTATTCCCTATTTTCAAGTATCTCATCTTTTACAAGGTAGGGTTAATGTCGACAAAATAATTTGCCGCACTTATCTTTCCTGAACTGTACTGTAATTTAGTGGATCTCAAGCCGCGAAGGCATGAACAGGAAAGAAAGCCACCAAGAAAAGAGAAGCAATGAATAGGCTACCTAGGGCTATCTTTTAGCTCAAAATCAAAATGGTTCTCTGTTGTGTTTTTGTTAATTTAACCGTCTGCACACAAACTTACATCTTTAGTCCCAAAAGAAAAGAAGTGCCATAAGCAGATGACTGATATTCCTATCTAAAATAGCTTATATACGTATTTCAAAAGAATTTAAGATGCCTAAAACCTGAAGGCATGATGAATTGACATGAGGAAATTGTGCACATACGAAAATCATCCCGATATTAATTTGAAGGTATGACTGGACATGACGGAGTCGTCAATTGGAAAGTGCCGCTTATGTACCAAAACGCAATATTCCCTTATTTACTGAAAAAATTAGGCTGTTATATTTTTGTCGGGAATTTTGCAGCTCCGGCGCAAGCATATTTTATTCGACCTCTCATTCAGAGGCCAACCGAATACCATTCCTTTCGAGAACAAAACTTCCACCCAGAAAAAACGATCAAACAGAGAAGTCATGATATGCACGTGAAGGCAAACTTCCTATAGACAAAAAATAACAAGTTTTTCTGCAACAAATCACACTAAAAGCTGCAGGCGAAATTAACACCAAATTAAAATGCATGCAAGGTGAGCCAGGTTGACAAGGTCATTTTACGATAATACTAGTTTTAGACCAAGTCCTTTTAGCTCACAGTTGATGGCTTTGCTTGTTTAATAAATGCTGTCTGGTGATTGTGGTAGCAGACAACATGGTAAGAATACAGTAACAAATTTTGCTGCATCGAAGTTCACTTCATAGAACTATTAGGTGAAAGGATCACATTTATTTCTTGAGCTCGCAAAATGGTCAAAATGGACCAGGTTTTGTTGGCTCACTCGGCATATAATGTTGCACAAAATTCGTTAAGACGTATTACAACATGCCCGTTAAAATAAATCTAACGCTTACTCATGCGCACCCATATAAGTGGGCGTTACGAAGCGTACATCATAACACTGCATGCAAGACTAAAATTGTAAACAAGGAAACAAATGACAACAGTTGATAACATGCACAAATTTGTCAAAACTTCTGTCTGTAACTGAGACTTCAGTTAGTTCTTTCCCATTGTGCCAGAATATTTCCAAACGCATGGCAAAGCTATTTGAATAAACCTTTTAGCCATCATGCGTCCCGAATCAAGACCTGAGTTTGAGTAATATGGGGGTTATAAGGAGGGACACAAATGCACGTTCTTTGCAACGCTATTTGAATAAACCTCCTAGCCATCATGCGTCCCGCATCAAGACCTGAGTTTGAGTAATAAAGGGGTTATAAGGGGGGACACAATTGCACGTTCGCAGCAAAACATTTTCCGAAAATCTGCGCTCTGAGCCATGCAATTTTGTCCCCCCTTTGGCAACATCAGACGGTATACGGTGTGTCGTTTGTCTGTGTCATGCAATTGTGCATCACTCTGACATCGACAAACAGTTTTATTTTTGCATTTTCTTTGTTCAATCGAGCTCTTTTTTGTTCCTGCTTTATTTCTTTGTTCCTGCAGATGTTAGGTTCGGTCCAGGTTGATATTGGTTAGATTTCAATTTCACTACACAGAGAACCCCAACCTAACCATACTTAACCTAATCCAGCCTAACCTAGTTAATTTAACTTGACCAAACCTAAACCAATCTAACCTGACCTCACCGTCTACCCGACAGAAAAGGCACATCCTGTGCCGCAAACTTGCGCCAAAGGGGGACACATTTACACGGCTAAGAGCACATCTGCTTTCTGAAAATATTCCCTTGCGATCATGCAATTGTGTCCCCCAAACATTCAACCCTTGAGTTTTGTAAGTTTGAGATCGATTGATGGGTAGGATTTATCGATTCCGTTTCACTCGAAATTATCGGGCTTGGTTTTAATTAAGACATTGGTTCTAGTTCACTGGTTAATTCCATCATTTCCCAATTTAGGCACCAACGAATCTCCAAGTAAGATTCTCACATTATATGGAGCTGTTGACCTAGCGAAAAAAGCATTTTACAGATTTTTCGACATCCATCCAAGTCCATGCAATCAAGATGAGAACAAAGAAACGGAATATCAGAGAAACTTTGATCCGTACAGCAGCTAATGCAAAAAAATGAGGAAATATAGAAAAATCGGTTCATGCAAATGACCACTGAGGAAATAGGTGCAATCGAATTTTTATTTCAAGTGCGGTAGATGTAATTAAGAACGTGAAAGCACCCGATATGAAAGTTTACAGCACAGCATCCAGGTGGAATCCTTACAGGCAGTTGGTGAAAAACACATCGCAAAGCATTTGTCAGTGTAAATTAGGTTACTTCTGCTGCGCAATAATCTCACACATCGAGTGATCACCAAAATGGTTATCAAAAAGCCATGGAAACCGAAAAGCCATGTAATCCCAGCAAAATACTGCCAAAATCACAAAACAAAAAACCATCAAAAACTTCAAATGCATGCACAAAAGAACAAAACCTCAAAAATAGATGTCAAAAATGGCTATGAGAGTCCTAATATCAAAACTCCAAAAATGTAAAGCCAAAAATCAAAACGTTAAAAAAAACTTCACATCGTAAGCAACAAAAACATTATTTACAATTGTTAGCGAAAAATATTGTGTCTTGGATGCAGAGGGGAACAAATCGCAGCGTCGACCGAACAAAAATGCCAAAAAAGTTTCGGATTCGCTCGCGGCTAACCGGTCAACCGATTCCGGTTACAAAAGTTCAAGACACCTGCCAAAATGTTCACTGAGGTTTGGGACGGCCAAAAATGCAGTGCTTTAAAATTATGACCGGCGACAAAAAGTGAACGTTCCACGTGACCTAACACCAACAGAGGACCAAACAGGCCCTTGCTGGAAAACCTTGTTCAGGTCGACAAAACCAGTAAGCGTGAACAAAATTAGTGACAAAACAGTGGTTCAAAATTGGGTTGAAGATCATCAAAACACGGGTCAAAATAATTTGCACCAAAACGATTTGTGCCAAAACACTCTCAGGTTTGCATCAAAACGGCTTTTGGCAAAATGACCAAAAGGAAGCTGGATACGGAGACATGGGTAAATTATAAGCTAGCACATGACAAAACTTGGTGATTACAGATCAGTTCAACACCACGGAGCTTCTTAGGTTTAGGATTTCATCAAGGGGTTCGCAAGGGGTGGTATTGTGTCGTTCGCGACTTTTTTATCACTTCCTATGAGCTCAGTACTGGTTTTCATCCGAAAGGAATGTTTTTTTTATCTGAATGGACAACATTTGCAAATAGCAACCACCTGGTATCTATTACGTTTATGAACTAAATATTTCATGGTATCATAAATCAAATACACATATCCGTCGAATGGTTCCTGGTATCCATTCAAAGAAAATCCATGGTATTTTTTCTCTTCGGTGACTTCGGGAATACTTCAAAAACCAGACAGATGGTGCTATCACCAACGGTCGAATATCGTGGACGAGATAGATTCTGCTAACAGTAAACGAGTCGTTCGTATTTTTTCGTCAGTCAGCAAAAGTGTCAACCTGACGCAAAATACCACGAATATAACACGGAACACAATATGAAAAAACCACGAAAATACCAGGGAACACAATATGAAAATACCACGAAAGTATCAAGGAATAAATTTTCTCGTTGTACTTTTATGCTGCAGGAACAAATGCCTTCCACGTAGTCCAAACCGCTTTTGAAACCCAATTTTGCATAATATATGCCATTCTCTCTAATCGATTTTGAAATTAGGAAGGATTTGATGCTCACGTGAGTCCAGCACAATCATGGGAGGTATTCATAGTTGCCATAATCCCGACCCCAAATTGCCCGCGAACACGTCTGAAATCCGGATAACCCAAGAAGCCCCGTGCTGACAAAAAGAAAAAATGGTGTTGACAGGCTTTCAAAAATGACTGTAAAAATACCATTCCGGGTACAAGACCAGCTGGGCAGGGTTGCATGGTTGCAAACGATCCTGTTTAAAGTAAGGACAAGACGCGTTTAAGAGGGAGAAAAAGCGTTAATGCAGTTGTCACAACACAACTGACAGAGAGAAATAACAGTTGATGCCGAAGAGAACAACAAAAAATCGAGAGAGAAAATAAGTCATCAACAGTTCTAAAAGATCATTGGTAGGTGGGAATCACAATGCTAATGATTTAAAACTTTTGTTGAAATGTTGCAAAAGTCCAGCATAAAATGGTTTAATAAAGAAACAAATGCATGGTAAAAAGGGGAGATAGAAAGAGGCTGACCTGTTGAAAGATACGCTCCAGTCACATGTGTGTACAGAAAGAATTTGGACCTCTCAACTAACTTTACGATTTGTTGTGAAAGGTGAAAAGTTGTGGGCAAGCTACGTCAACTAGTAACCAGTGAGATAAAGCTGAAAAGGCCAGAGAATGTAGAACGGGCAGCGTTCATGCATTAAAGAGAGTCGAGAGAATGACTTGTTGAACACAAACCACGTGGAGAATATCTTTTAGGCTTGCAGCATGCGTACCTGCTTGCCAAATAAAAAGGCAGAAATTTATTTTAGAGTGACCCGTTGAGCACAAACCACGTGGAGCGTCTCTTTCAAGCAAGGATCAGTATACTTGCTAAATTAAAAGGCAAAACTGTATTTAAAACGAAATGAAAAAAGGAGAGGTGTTTAAAGCAGCCTTCTGACCTAGTAGAGGTACTGCTTCAGATGTTTCTGGCAAAACATCGGCCATCATAATAGAAAAGACGGTAAGGGATAAAAGGATGGTGATACCTGCAATATTCGTAAAGAAACAAAAGAAACAACAAACATAGGGTGTGAATTATTTGGAAGGGCAGACTTGCAATGGAGTCTTGCGGTGGCGAGTATATTTACAAGAGAAACAATGTGATTATTTGTGGGCGCGTCAGTGAAAAGTGTCGATTGCGTATGAACCGAAACAAATCCTCATTCTAGGGTGTTGGCTGTTGCCTTCATTGGCCGTTGCTTTATGTTTCGGGCTGCTCAAAATGCATAAGTCTCCCGCGGCTGAGGAAATGGCGTACCCTCCATGAATACAAAATCTGAGTCAACTGAAGTGAAAACGGGCCTTTTCCATTAGTCGTTTCACAATGGGCTCTGAAGTCACAAGAATTGGTGTCATTTGAGACACCGGCTGATACCGTAAGTGATCTGTGGCAGGGACGAAGAGAGATTTTGAGAATTTAAAATTCCTGTGTGAAATTGACGCCAAGATACTTGGACCAGGGTTTTCAATCTCCAATTTATATTTTGATGCATCAACAAAACGTTTCGACTGTGTGTGGACTAGCATTTATTGGACGAACACTAGTTTGTTAATACCATGACGTTGGATGTGTGTTCAATTAAGTGCTAAGTGCTGTTATGTCATGTGCTCATGTTGTTCGTCTGTGCAGCTGATAACATGTTTGTAAGGTGGATAAAGAAGGAGCGAGAGAGGATAGGGAAAGAGAAGTGTTCAGCCTACGAAGCAGGTTGAATGGAATAATCACAAGAGGAGAAACACAGGTTATTAAAGGAATAAAGAGCAAAAATACAGAGAAAAAATTATCAAAAATGAAATTTAGGTTCTTGAGAGGAGTGCTCAAGAAGTAAGCTACTTTCAAGCACGGGCATTCACAGTCTGAATACGGAGAAGTCCGTAATAACTGGAAAACTTTTTACACAGGCAGCCACATAGGTACCTAGCAATGGCATCGCATCTGAAACCTGCGGAAGTGTCTCGGCCACGAGGTTGTGAAAAACCGTAAGTGAGAGCAGTATTGTGACGCCTGAAATGAAAGACAAATAAGAGGATTGCTACCATGAGAGCATTCCGGTTGGATGTATCGCAGTTTTGAAAAGAGTTCGAAAAATCAAGTCAACAATTTCATGAACGAGCAACAGGGTGACAATTCAGCGAAGCAGAACCAACTACAACCTCGTTTACACGTACTAAACTTTGAGTATGCCTTCAAATGATGGGATCCAGGATCGGTCACGCAAATAGGTCATGTAGAGAATGTTCAGCGGTGAGGCGCATCTCTAGAACAGTTGTAGAAGGCTGCTGAGAATCAAATTATCAGAATATGTAAGAAGTGTTTTGTAGCCAATGACATGAAAAAAACTTTTCAATGGCCGAGACATCTCGCAAAATTGTGAACTTTCTGGCAAATATACAATCTCGAAATGTTGATGCACACCGAATCATTTGGATAAAAGTGGAGTGTCTGTCCAAACACAATGCCATATGATGCATTATGCGAAGTGTCACGTGCAAAGGAGCTGTGAGCATTGTCAGCTGTTTCTTCAGTGTAAACGAGATTTTTAGAGCTCTGAGAAGGCAGGAATGCTGACAGAGAAACTACAGACAGATGACATAAAAGAGAAGGTCTTGAAGGACACAAGGGTAAAAAGCGGTGCTAGTTAATGTTTGTGGTTGATATAGGTCATTGTTGGCAGGGATTTGTGTTGGAAGTCTTCGCGATTAAGCCTGCATTGTGCCTTGATTTCTCACTTTTTCTGCTTAGTATTTCACGGCGCTTCTTGAGCAACAGCAATTATCAAATTTAGAATTGTATTCCTGAAAATGGCAGATTTTCCGCTTGTGGAGAAATTTTGCACAGACGGAAACTTTCAGTGCAAAATTTTGGGCAGCTAACTGACTGACATGTTCCAAAAGGGTAGAAGGGTTCTTTGAAGGAAACTACTGACTACGTGAAAAAAAGGTTCAAAATAAAAAAAATCGGAAAATCAAATTTCACTCCAAACTCGGAACACAAAAACAAAAACGAGACAAAATAAAAAAGGTGAAATTAAAGTGGAGACAATTTCCATGGAAACACAATATGCAAAAACAAAAAACAGGTTAAACAAGAGAATATTTGACTGCAAACCCAGAATATCCGAAAAATTCAAAAATTTTCAAAGTTAAATGAAAGTAGAGACAGTTTGTGATCCCAATATATGAAAACAAGTTACATAAAATAAAAGTTTGATTCTATTTGGCCTAAAACTTGATATAGAAAGAACCACGAAATCTTTGACACAAAACCAGAATGAAACAAAAAATGCAAATTAAAAGTTTGAACTATTTGACCGCAAAACATTTTTTAACAATAACGCAATGGGCTCCTAAAATTGAAAGCCGTTTCACAGAAAAATTGATTTACGAAAAGAATGTTCATGGATCAAAATTTGGGACTATTTAGCCGCAATACACGCCGCAAAAACTGAACACTAAAAAAATACATGAAGTAAAGCTGAGTACATGAACTGAGACACAAGCACAACTATTTTTGCAAATCAATTTTTGTTTTAGTAGTTTGTTTTATGAAACAAAATTGATACCAGATTTCGTTCATCTGGATTACTTCTGACAGATCCATGGATAAATGTCAAGATCCTACATACCTAGGAAGCGGCACACCAGTTAATTCTACATTTGTTCATAGCCAGCTTTGATTGCCGAGATAATTTCAGATTTAGGAGAACACAATTCATCTCGGAACCCAATCACTAATCGAGGCAGTCCATCATCAACAATGATGGATTTATTTGAGGTTCGTGGAAGGCATTGATATTTGATGAGAGCTGCTGTTATTAACTTCTAATTCTTTTTAATTAAACGTCTTCTAACTTCTGATAAATTTGAGGTGCAAGTTAAGCACAGCAACTCTTATCAAATATCAACTATGATATACATTTTCAAAACTTTGAACAAGATTGACATGTGATGATCCTCATTAACAAAATGAATTTCACTCAGCAGCAGACACACAAGTTTTTTCTTACATAAAATATCGGTGATTTCAACTAAACAATTGCTGTTGTAAGTAGTTAATCATGTTAGACGGAAAAGATTCGAGTCCCTTTTGTGTTCCTTGCACAGAATTCCAATTACACAATTATTATACTGCGAAAAAGACGACGGAGTTTGAATCCGACAGGCCCAGTGATAAACAAATTTCCTCGATACAGTTGATCCGTAACCGCCGATGGATAATAAATCTCCTGGTGTTGAATGAATTTGATCCATTCAATTCGGCATTTGAAGTCGGTAAAATCTTGCACTGCACAACAAAAATCCGTGGAGCATGTATATTTTTCGCTCACTGTTAGTCGTCCAGAGACGAAATATTTCGCACACGTTTTCGGAAATCTCGAACGCTAATAATTTATTGTCAGTTGAAACCCGGTCGGTTGGGAGTTCAGAAAATCTAGAATATCTGACATGTTCCGTCAATACTCGGGAGATAGAGTTCAAGTTCACTTTTCGGATGAGTGAAGAAGTTCATGCGAATCGTCTGCGATTTTGAATCCTTTGTAAATATCGGTAGCGAGCTAAAGGCTCCATTACGCAACCACCCACTATCTGACAGCCGCCTGGCAGCGAAGCCGAAATCTCGCTGTCCAGATGGCTGAATGAGTCATATTGAGGACGAACTGTTCTGTATCAAAGCAGAAGAGATACACAAACGCGGGATTTAGATACGATTGAAGAAACTGAGCGACTAATGCACGGCCTCTGTGCGAAATTTTCATATCAATAAGCTGCTTGTGGTGGTCTGAAAAACAGATGCCAAGTTTATGAAGATTTTAATACCAGTGTAAAATGGGATTTTTTAGAACTTGTGGCCTTGACAGCGACGACAATCGCGACAAATAGCCAAAATAATCGTGAGAAACGTATCGGTTTTGTTCTGCCTTGGTCCGGTGACAGCACGTGACTTCACATTCCGGACCGATATCAATGTTCCAATTTGAAACTCCTCCATAATTGCTGTTCATTGGAGGAGAATTACACTGTACGCTGGTGGCGTTTTCAATGCAAAGCAGATATTTCCTGTGATTGTATGTAAGCACAAAATAAGACGCAATAGCACACTCCCAGACTGAGTTTGATTAATTTTGGTAAATTGCCTGTTTTTTGTTTGAAAAATCATCCCTGATGGAAAGATGCTTTTGAAACAGAATTTGCTCTTTGCTGTGAAAGCCATCACTATCGGAAAGGTCTTTCATGAATTGACTCGAAATTGTTGATCGATGTGTGTCGATGAATGCTGCAAAGACCCAGTCTGAACCAATAATAATTCATTTATCTCGGGAAGTGCAAGCAATCTCTGAAGGTTATTTTTCCAAAAGCCTGCGATTCTTTTAACGTAAAATGATCATATCAATAGTGAAGGAATAAGGATTTCTTCTCTGTGCCACTGATAAGTTATTGTATTTTCCTGGGACCACTTAACATCGATTTCTCTGCGATAGATAACTTAGCAGTTGCCTTTGGGCAAATTCTGGTACCTTTATTCATAAAATTACTTCGACACCTTTTTAGGTCAATTACTGGTGTGCATCTTAGATCAGGTTATCATAGCGGAAATTTTGCCTGTATAGTATTTGCGGTAATTTTGGCATTGTCACAATTCACAATCTCAATATCGTGATGTGAATATCGTGATATCATTTTCTAACTTGGCGGAGTCCCACTGATCCACTCGAGATACTCTACAAACAAGTTGTTGCACTGTTTCCTGGTTCCGGAAACCAGAAAACTAGTGTTAATAAATGACGCTGGAAATTGACAATGTAAACATCTTCGTATGTGAAATCATCGCTTCCCCTCTGCATACCAAGCGCCCACAGAAATAAAACTACAAATCTGAAAGAGGAATAAATTATCGAACAAGAAAAATAATGTCAAATAAATCTGACATTGAAAATGAAACAGACACAAGGCTTAGAAGGACAGTTATACAAGAACAGGCACCATGTAGGACTATGTGTGTGGTCTATTAAGCTTGCACATTCCCTTCAAGCTGTATCTAGTTTCCATGAATTTACCTATTAGTGGATGCTCCGACGTGGGTGGCATGGTCTCCGCGACCATATTTAGAAAGAACGTTAGTGAGAGTAATATGGTGACACCTGGGATCAAAAAATAATGAAACACGGTTATTTGGCACTTAACATGACACTCAGTGGTTGCGTTCAAGATGCGAACCACAACCATAAGGATTCATAGAAACAAAAGTTTCACCAATTCAAACAATGTGCATATTTCACCTTAAGCATGAGGACTTAGATGCCGTGTTGCATGGATGGAAAAATGATTGCAAAGTTAGATGTACATTTGTCTTCTATGTTGACCAATGCTCTGATTGGGGTCTTGGGTATTCTATGGGGGAATCAATGATTCCAGACTGCACAAAAAGCAAATAAACCTAACCTAACCGCTTTATACAGAGACCACATGGATTCCTCAAAAAGAAATGAGGGAGGGCTCCAAGAAGAATCCAGAGGTAGACTGCTTTGTGTACAGTATCAGCGCGTTTTCCGAGAGAAATTTATATTCCCCCATACAGAATACCTGGAACCCCTGATTGAATGCAGTGTCCTTTTATTGTTGCTCCGAGACCTGCATTTGCATCGATTTTAACCGCGACTAGGGAGTTGTTTTCTTTCCAAGCATGCTCCCCGACATTCTAAGTCTTCAAGTCAAAGATAAATATTCCACGACCATGACGACAAACTGTTCATCGATGCTGCCATTTCTTCACCCTCAAGCATCCAACAAGGCATCGACAGAAACATTCCAGCAATGTGAAAAATACAAGCGTCAGCGGAAGTACCATTTGCACAACTGGTCTTTTCAAGAAGAAGAAGAAGAAGCTAGCATGCTATAGTGCTGCTACCAGCACAAAGCGGGCAACACAGTCTGGTCCTTGATTACTTTACCTAGCAAAGGCACTGCGTCCGACGTGGCCGGCATAGTATCTGCCACGACGTTAAAAAATACGGTCAGTGACAACAGGATGGTCACTCCTATAAGGGTAAAATCGGTGTACGTAAAATTGACTTCACCAGTTCAAAAATGTGGTCAAAATTAAAAAAGGGCAAAAAAGGAATGAAAAAATATACTGTTTCTCCGCGATGGGGTTTGCCAAGATGCGACATTTACCTGCGTTGATTTAAGATCAAAGGTGCTTGAATCCGACGAAATCTTTACTCTGAGTCTTGAGTCTTATATACAGGTTGTCCCGCAATAATTTTGCAAAAATTCGCGGAGATATTCGTGATCGTAAAAAAAAATCAAAATTGACCAATAAAACATTTGCTCAGGGCCACCTCTTCCATACGATACCCCCAAAATCCCAAATGGGCCCATTTGGGGTATTAATGGGGGGTACGAGTTCACCGTAAAGCTGTCTAATTTTCAGAACAGGTTCTCAGAGAAAGTGAAGCAAAATGTCTTGTGACAAATTACCATCCGATCCTCCACTTTCACGCAGTGCCCCACAGAAATAAAAAAGAGCAAGCTGTGATTTGAAAAGACCGAGACGTGGTGATTTTGGGTTGTCGCACCAAAGTCATGTGACGGGACAGATTCTCAAAAGTAAACTGAACAGAAACTGATCACCGAACAGAAATGCTTCGACGACCCATTTCCACGCAGCCGCATCCCCATCCATTGTATCCTCTGCATCTCGTGCGATGGCGATGCGGTGGTATACTCGCTATCTCAACAATGACACAAAATGACCATATCTCAATCAAATTTATTTCTTCTTTCACCAATTGCCATTTCGAAGTTCACGAAGCAATGGTTTCTATGGGCCGCGGGTTCTGACGATTGCCATGGTCACATCTCCATCCGGCGCCTATCAAGATGCGTTTTTCTAGTCTTTTTTTAACAATACAACAACAAATGGATTGGTTGCTGTGTGACAGCAACCAATCCTGTCATGAAGCTTTGCAGCACTTTAGCCATGACCGGATAAAAAAACAAACCAAGTCAAATGTGTGACAAATCAGGCGAATAAAACTACCCATAGCATGATTTAAACCTGAAACCGGGAGCCGCCGTGGCATCCGACCGCTGGACGTCGGCAACGCAGTGCATGGCCACCAATCAATCAAAATCCACAGCACCAAAATCCAATAATCAGCCGTCTGGTCTTCTCCTAGTCCTATGGTCGGCTGTGTTCGTCACGTTTGGTTCGAATTAATGATGTGTGGCAGGATTCCCACAGACAGAAAAGTTCGCCTGAATTTCAGATGACACGCTACACACATCAATTTAAAAATGATGTGTATTGCATACCCGATTGGTGAATAAGGGGCAAATCTTGTGCTGCCTGTGATATCTGGTTGGGCTACAGCAGTGGTGCTCAAAATGGCTGCCATCTTCCTTGGTGAAGAGCGGCAGCCGGCGCCGAATGTTCCGTCGAACTCGCCTATTGAGTGGTGACTCGCTATTTTGTGATGGGATGCTGCTAGGATGCGCGTGTTAAGCTCGTCGCGTTTGTTAACTTCAGTGGCGTACACGCGACCCTTCATGTGGCCCTAAACAACGTCCAATTGGTACAAATCAGTCATTCTGTGGCATCGTATAGATGGCGAGACTCGTTACGCCACTTCTCGAGATGCAGAGGATGCGGTTGATCGAGATGCGGCGGATGGGGCGGAAGGCTGGCACAATGGAACTGTTACCCAATTTACAAAACACGGCTGGCGCGGGTCGAAGAATTTTTCCATTTTCCAATGAATATTTTCTTGTCAGTTTATTTTTGAGAATCTGGACACACGGCTTTTACTCGCATGCCACGAACCACAATCGTCACATAAATCTAAGTTTATTCAAACAACCGTAATTTGTTTTTTTTTTGGACTAGGGGGAGGGTACTGCGTGGAAATGGAGGCACTGGAGGTATTTTGTCACAGAACATTTTCATATTTCACTTGCTCCGTAAAAACTGCCCTGAAATGTGACTGTTTTGCGAGGAAATCTTACCTGCCACGTGAATATTCCAAATTAGCCGATGTTGGGGACCTTGGTGCAATATATGCAAATGGGTGACCGGTGCAAACGTTTTTACTGATTAATTTTGACGTGTTTTGCTATCACAAACATATCCACGAATTTTGGAGAATCGTGTGATCGCGAATTACAGGACAATGTTTAAAGGTCAGTTGTAACCAAGTTTTGCTCAATATCATGACGTTTCCGCAAGTCCTTGGTGTTTCTATACAGTGACAATTGGATCTTGGGATGTTACGTATTTATTTTGAGTGCGCATTTGTTGTATTTATTGCGTATTTTTGTTCGTGAGTTGTGTGTTTATTATCCAATCGGACGGCTGTGCTTGTGGTGCGTCAAAGTCAGGAACAGTTGTGTTTGCGTGATGAATGCTTTGTGAGTTTGTTTCTGGAGTCTTGTTGTGATGGGAATAATCATTTGTTTTGATGGGATATGATGAGTCAGGAAAGGGAATGCAAAGGAAGGATAGGACACGCCGCAGGGTTTGCAGAATGAAAGCGTCAAACATGCACACGACAACAGCAGCTTCCTAAAATATTTGCTAGTAACCTACAATTGCATATTTCATACAATGTCCACCAAATGTTTTCGAACGTAGGAGAAATTCAAAAGGTCAGGCTTATGCAGGGAACATCCAGTTTCAACTGGGTTTGATGCTGTTTCACGCGTTTCACGAACGACATGTGTTCTGTGGCGCATTTTGCCAACAACTCTAAATTGCGCTTGAATGCATAATGAACTCCTATGTTCGAAAATGTTCGGCGGTATTTGTAAATTTATTATCAGTTATCACTCATCCACAATATCTTCGCTACTGGAGTTACCTATTTGAAAGAGTAAGAGATCACATCGATGAAGACATGCGGATATCAGAGAATCAAACAAACAGTTGACCGAATTTTTAAATGACAGTTATATTAGAACTTTGAAGCTAGAAATCGCGATTTCTTAATTTTTGCTGATGCTTTGCACTTGAAATTAAATCAATCCGTGGCTTTGGAGACCAACATCGTTTAATAATTTCCGGTAAACGAGTTCTACAGAATTGGGGTTGAATGATTGAGTTACAAAATTTTAAATGGCTGTAGATGCGCACACCAAATGGATGTCATATAACCTATAAGTCCGGTAGAATCAGCTCCAGGAGATACGATGAACATATCTTTTGCTATCCAATAATCTATCCATGCCATGCTTGATCTGCAGAATTTGGAATACAGAATTTGGTATGCATGAACTGTCTCCAAGTCCTCCAAATTCCTCGAATTCTGCAAAACCATCACACACTTAAGCCCTCAAATTCACAGAATTCCATGAGAATTTCACTTCATTATCACATGAAACGATTAACAATGCAAACCAACTGCGAACTGTTGTATATCTGCAGAAGTGTTGCCTTTTAATCACAATTCGCAGCCAACACAAATTCATGTCTCTATTTTTCCGGTTTCCGAATGTGCATTTGGCTGAATAGTAAGTTATCAGGCTTAACAAAGGCTCATCTTTCGGTATCCATGCGGAAGGAAAGCACGAAGGATAGATTGCAAAGCAAGGGAGAGCTGGTGAGATCAGAGTTGTCGGAGCTCAGGAAGATCAGGGGAAGTGTCCTTTTCTGCTGCAAGACAAAAATATGAAAATGCACTGATAAAGGGTAAGTTCAGATTTCCCTTTCATTATTTGCCACGGGGACGACTTCCTCTGGATTTCCAGAATTCGACGCATCCGCTGAGGTCTTAGGTGACATAGGTCATAGGTGAAGGGCAGATGCTGGAGATAGTTCTAGAAGAGGAGCGTGAGTTGTGTCTCAACTGCAAGTTTACCTAAGGTCAACTTTTCGCCGCTTTCATGGGGCAGAGTGAACCCCAAGAGGGTCATGGATGATACCATGATTATGGGGATGATCAGGTTAACTGTGTAAAACAGTGTACGCCTTCTTATGTGAACGGTGAAAGTGATGTCCATGTAAGGTTCGGGACAGCACGTGTAGTGAATTATATTCTTTTTCCCTGGCATTCCTGCAAAGTAGTAATACCAACAAAATATGAAAAATGAAAAACGAATTGTCAAATACTCGAAAATGTCAAATCTACGATATAAATAGTGGATGTGTCATTGTGGATTTGGCAGTCTTATGAGGACTGGAGCAAGTTGGATGCAAGATTGTGCCATGCACTGGATAACTTAGCAGATATTATAAGCAAAGGAACTGGATTCCCGTGGCATGCAATCCAACTCACTTACAAATGTGGCCACAAACCCAATGGATTAACCAATTTTAACGAAAGCCTTTGTCTCCAAAAACCGACCAGATGGTACAACCACAGGTAGCTCATGAGAACTTGAAAGTACTCATACCGATTGAAATAACGATCTCGTAGAAGAATTTTTATGACGTTCGACAGAAATTTTCCGTCTCTCGTTCCACATGGAAGCTGCTTTTTAAGGTCCTTTTAAGGTCCTTTTTAAGGTCCTTTTAAGGCCTTTTTTAAGGCCCTTTTTAAGGTCCTATTAAGGTCCTACGGTCCTTTTTAAGGTATTTTTAAGGTCATTTTAAGGTCCTTTTAGGTACATTTTAAGGTACCAACACCAATCCTTCGCGCAATCAGGTCGATCTTGAAGCCGTCTAGCAATCAATTTCTTTAAATCTGTCTGCTACTCTCTGTTAACCTTTACCAATTTTCCATGTCACAAGAAACCAAATCCCTTCTATACTTGCGGAATAAGGGCGTTCACGTTCTCACCGATATACTTAGTGCCAAATCCACAACCCACACAACACATCCACAATACATAACTACAATTCGAATATTTGGCATCAAAGGCGCCATACCTAGGGAGAGCTTCTCCCCCGAATCCGGCGGCAAGGTGAATCCCAAAACCGCCATGGAAGCGATGAGCACACAAGGTACAATAAGATTGAAAAAATAATACAATGTTCTCCGACGGATGATAATTGTGAACGTAATATCAACGTATGGCTCTGGACAGCACTGGTAATATATTACATTTCTTTGGCCTGGAACACCTGTATAGTTTGTAATAGACAAGGCATGAATTAGATAAGTTAAACATCATTGTGATGGCTCTGGACAGCACAGGAAAAATTTTACTTCTCTGTCCTGGGACACCTGCTTAGTTTGTAATAGATAAGGCATGAATAAGAACATCATAGTGATAGCTCTGGACTGCACCGGTTATTTTTAATTTCTCTGCCTGGAACACCTGTGTAGTTTGTAATAGGCAAGGCATGAATTAGAAGAGTTAAACATCATAGTGAAATTTGCTTTTGAACTTGTTAGAAGTGGCTATTTACGGAATGAAATGGCAAGTACTGTCAGAGATGTGACCAAAATTTTCATCAAGCTCAATGGCGTAGTGCGTGAAGTTTTATAAGTCCATCTGCAATTACAAATACTTTGCCATCACAAACGATAGCAATGGAATTTTTCAAACTCGGACAATTTTTGCTTTACAAATTGTGTTTCGAAAAAGTGTGCAAATCCCATGAATATCAAAAAAATGTAGGTGTGCTTGACGTCTATAAAAACATTAAAGGTCACTCACCGAACCAGTATTTCAAAAAACATTAATTATGATTTCGACGCTCGCACAACGCATCTTATTAAAATACCAGACGCGTGAGTTCAAAGAAGCGTAAACACTTCCTTGGTAATTGCATAGTTTAAATTTAAATTTTTTTCGGAGTAAAATCCCAGAGGTAATTTAAAAGTTTTGCTAACACGCATTGCAGTGGTCATGGGTGGTCATGGGTGGTCATGGGTGGTCATTGCAGTGGTCAATGGTGAACAGAAGCAGCAGTTGACAAGTTGGAACGCTGTAAGTGTGAACTGCGTCCACAATGGCCACTTTACAGCTATTTGTGGATGTTAGTTTTGCGAGACTTCAGCGGTGTTAACCTGGGACATTTAAGAGTAGGACATTCGGGTAAGAGTTAATCACGCACTCTAAACATGAAGTTTCGGTATGGAACACCTTGTGAGCACCTTTTTAAACATGGGCTTAGATGGGAGTGTTCTTTTCGGAACATTGTTTGGAAACGTAGTGCGTTCTTGAAACACCATTTCCCTGTCACAAATTTGGAACACATCAAGGATTTGGAACAAATGGAGTGTTCCAAATCGCTGATGTGTTCCAAATTCGTGACAGGAAGATGGTGTTTCAAGAACACATTACGTGTTCTGAGCAGTGTTCCGAAAAGAACACTCCCATCTAAGCCCATGTAAAAATGTGTTCCCAGGGTGTTACATACCGAAACCTCAAGTTTGAGTGGCATGGTCGACCTATTTATTGGTCAATACAATAACTCCTTGAGAAAAGAGTGAATTTTGGTTGAATCTCCTTAAGAGATCTTTACAGTAAGAAGTGGCAACAGAGTTAACTTCTTTATAAAAGAGGACAATGAGGTACTCGTTGAGTTAATGAGTAACCATTTTATCTTTTGCGGGATGTTTATTTTGAAGTTGTCAAACCCTCGCGGTGTTTAAACATAAATTTAATGCAACAACTGAAAAATGGCATTAGATTTGTGTTTGTACGACTTTTTTAAAAAGCTGGTGGAGGACTTCGAATGTCCAAGAATTTTTAACCACCCTTTTGCTTTTGCCACGTTCCTTCGAAAACTGGCGGAAGTAACTTTTTAGCACAGAGCATTGAAGCCACAAAAAGCATTAAGGGGCACCATTTTCCATATCACGCTTCTGTGCCAGCCAAGCCAAGCCCTTGGAAAAATCTGAAAAAACTGCATCAGAGTCCAACTTCTTTTCTCCGTGAATGGGAGCGTAAGTAAAGAGATTACGCAGCGCCATTCTCCTTTCTCATACGAGCGTTTTATCCCTTCGCAGCATTCTGATGCCGCCCCTCCACTCTCCAACAGTTGCAGGCTGGCCCGCTTATTCGGTTTGCTTTCTTTTTTTCTCCCTTCGGTTACGGCATTTTCGCAAAAGTGCGCTGCAGCAAAAATTGGAGCGGACTCTCTGAAGGTAGAGGCGGAGAGGAAGAGAGAGAGAGCGAGTGAGATAGCGTATGAGAGAGAGTGAAATATAGCGAGAGATAGTTAGAGAAAGTGAAAGAGAGTGAGAGAGAGAGAGAGGAAATAGAGTGAGAGAGTGTGAGAGAGAGTGAGAACGAGAGAGGAAGAGAGAGAGGAGAAGGTTGGGGAAGAGAGAGAGGTGGGAACTGCAGAGAATGGAGCACGAGAACTTTGGCGTGAGGTTGCCGCGGGAGTGGAAAAGTGCTGCGTCTGTTTGCAAAGGGTTTCGCATTGCCCTGGTTTTCGGTATTGATCGCCGCACAGTCTGCCGCGTCTCGTTCGCTCGCAGCATCCGACAATTGCCGGCAGATACATGGCGCGTCCGATTTTAGCGCGCTGGCGAGAGCGTCACTTTTTCCCACAGATTTCAGGCGCATTGAAAATTTGTGCCCTGGATTATTTTTGACACTTCATGTCGCCAGATATTCGGTGAGGGTTATGATTAATGCCACAGTGCCGTGCGCCACTGTAGATTTGTCAGTAACCCCTGCCACACGGAAAACACCCTGTACGTATAAGCGGAGAGCCCACGCGGTTTGCTACACACCCCGAACGTATCGACTTTAATTCGGGACCCCTGCCTCGCTGAAGGCCGGTCGGTCTCCTTGGCTATGATGAAACCGGGGAAAAACGGGAAGCAAAATAAGCAAACTCAAAATCACACAAGCGCGCCCACATTTAAATTCCCGAAATGGGAAAACGGGGGCCGCTTGCTTGGAGAATGCATTCGGAGCGATTGTATAGGCATAGGCCAAATTCACTTAGGTCTATTTCGGTTTGCGTAGATATATCCTGGGGAAATATCAGAAATTTCACCACTTTTCCCGGCACGAAAGAGGGATTACTGAGATGGAATGAAATCACTGCCCGCCGAACAATGGAAAATGGAAAAAAATCCTGAGAACCCTGATTTGCATTATGCGTTATTTGATTTTTTTCCACCCCTGACGACTCGTGTTTGCCTCTCATTTTTACCCTTTCGGCGTGATGCGCGGAAATAAAACGAAACGAAGAACCGCAATGGGATGCCGAATTCAGCTCATATCACCGCTGACAGAAATGAAAGATTCCCTTTGAATTAGCGGGTGCGTGTGGGCATGTATGCACACGCACACACACACGCACACACACGCGAATTTACGAGTTTCCAACTCATTGAAATCGCCATTTCCCTTTCACAGAACTGTTTTGGCATCATAACCTTACAAAAACGAACAAATTTTGGCATGCAAATAAAATGACATGGCTCGCGTCCACGTTTTGGTTCAACATGATCGGTCTTGCGAGGGAACAGTCATGGGAATTTCACTTCGGAAATTGGTAGTCCACAAGTCCAAAGGAACAAACTGTACCTATGAGGTCCCACTCCCCATTGGTTATGAAACTGCTGATGTCTCCGCCCTCTTCGGACTGCAGTTGCAAATCGAGCTGAAATTAAGCAAAATAAAAAATTGAGAAATTTGTAGGTACGGTTGCAGATACCAGAAATAAAATATTATTATAATTATTATTATTATTCAACAATTACAACAAGGGATTTGGTTGCTGTGTGGTACCTAGATCGACAAGCATCTTTGCAGCATTAGTCAAGTATAAAAAATAATGGTATAAAATCTGTTTATGCGGGGAGGGCAGTTTGAACTGGTGCAGTGTTACTTTTCTCACACCCTGATTTTAACAGACATTTTCATTGGAACTGTCCCCGTTTTCATTGCATGCAATGCAATTTTCCAGGGTTATCGAACAGGATTTGTTTTGTTGCTATTCTGTTTGTTTTTCATTTCAAATAATTGGGTTGTTGTTTGTTTGTTTGGTTATAGGTTCGGTTTCAAACCTGTTTGATTCTTTTTGTTTTTCTTTCAATGTTATTTGTTTTTTATTTGTTTTTGGTTACGTTAGGTTTTAGGTCAGGTTAGGTTAGATTAGTCTCGTTACGCTAGGTTTTAATCCTATAAATAAGAAATTAGGTTACCAGTCGCTTCAGATTAGATTAAATACCTAAACACAACCAAGCCTAACCCAACCAAACAAAACATATAACCCAATGGCATTGAAATGAAAAACATACTGAATAACAACAGATCAATACCTGTTGGTACACCCTGTCGAATATATTTGGTGGTAATGCAAGCGGTAAAGCGGAGGGCAGTTCAAACTCTCCCCAATGAAAAATCGCTCTGATACTGTCAGGGTGTGAGATAAGTGTGCATAATACAGTTCAAACTCCACCTCCCCGTATGAACAACTTTAGCCAACTAAGACATTCTAAAGTTCTAAAAGTCCAGAAAGTAAACATCAGCGGTGTAATATTTTGGGATGTGCCATAAAATCCAATCACTTTTAATTAGCGAGGTGATCCATTCCATCTTTACACCCGAATTTAGATATGCCCCAGAACGGATTTAACTACTCAGCAAAACATCTTTAATGGAGTTGAATTTTGATGTCCGGAGAAGGATCAGGCAAGACGGTCTTGAATGTTTAGTCCGATGAAATGCAATTTATATCGTCAGAACTCCCTCTTCAATGCAAATAAAACGAAAAAAACGAGTTTCTAACCGAAAATAACTATACGGAGTTCATCAAAAGTCCTCGAACATAGACGATATTTAAAGCACTGGTTTACACAGGGGTCATCTAATTTCAACAGGGCTTGGTGCAACTTCACGCCTCACACGAGTGTCATGATGTTTTGCGGCGCATGCTGCCATTGATTCTAAATGGCGCCTGAGTGAACTTTATATGTGAAGTGAATAGTGAACTCAAATGTTCGAAGACTTTTGATAAGGCGTGTATACCTGCTACCGTAGGATATTTCTGGATCAGGATTGTCATTAGTATTCAAATGGCAAGCATGATACAGAACATATCCTAAACATGAATGTCGTCAGGTTTAGTTAATTTCGGTTATGGTTAACTGTCTGTAAATCCCTTCGCAAATCATTGCACCCGCAGGTTCCACGCACACTGGATGAGCCGACAGCGATTGTTGACATTATATTTCTATAAATAACAGGGTCGCTCAAGGCCTGTTTCAGGAATCGCTGTTGATGGATGCTCGGAATTTGGCACAGCGATGTTGGTGGAGCAGAAAATAATTCGAATATACTCGTATACGGACGTATTCCCCATTGGAACTCTCCCGCAGGTTCACCTCCAATAGCCAATTCAATGGATAGATTTGTGTTATTCCTTTTCCATTGTTGCATTGAAAAATGCATCCGTCTGTTGAATTGGCTATTGAATTGAACCTGAGGGTGAGCTGCAATAGGGAATACGGCCGTATAAATAACGCTGTGGATAAACAACAATGAACGGAAAGAAAGAGGGACTCACCTGAAATCCATCGTATGTCCAACTTCCGAACTTCATATCACAGCGTTGGTCGTCGAATGGGAACCACGTGATGTCTATCTTACACGTGCTTTTAAATATGCCCGGTGGAACATACAGGCAACTACCGTTATTCCGGACCACAACGTTTGTGGGGAAGGTGCCGTCGAAACCCTCGTCGGCGCTTTAAAAACGTGAATATAATTTGCTTTGTTTTAGGGAATGTGCAGGGAATGAAAGGGCAGTTTTATTTTGGGGGGGGGGATTAAACAGTTTGGGAAAGCGCAGAAGACATGTGGAGTAATGATTGAGTGTTGATTGAGTCAAAATATTTTTTTCTTCTCTCTTGTTCTGGATTTAAAAGCTTTTTAAATGCCTAAATTTTGGCAGAAAATTCCAGGTTTTGGTAAATTTTTATGAAAATAAGCAAAACATAGGCAATACATGAAAACAATTCAGAAGTTAGAGGAAATTCTTCGTGGTGCAAGATTAGCTTTTGACATTACTGAAATTTAGTAAAATTTAGCATTTGGGAGTAAACGGATCCTGATAAATTTGCAAAGTATTCAATATCGTTCAACGATGCATTTTTACCCTGAATTGTCGAAAAACGTCTTTCATTTTACGTGAATTTAAGCCACGGCAGCTATGGTGTTGTTCGCAGCCTTTGACTAGCTTTAATTAGCTTTGATTTTTTTT
>JASGXE010012384.1:0-40702 GCA_030068105.1 Sinentomon sp. SZTP_YWyxl
TGCGCGGGGCTTAAAAGTCTTATCAAAAGTCCTCGAACATGCGATATTTTAAAGGACTTATAATGACAGGAGCCATCTAATTTCAACAGGTCTTGGTGCAACTTCACGCCTCACACGAGTGTCATGATGTTTTGCGGCGCATGATGCCATTGATTCTGAATGGTGCCTGAGATAAAAAAAGAATTCCTCTGTTCGAAGACTTTTGATATGGAGTGAATACTCGTTTAATATTTAAGTAAACTCCATAAAGGTAAGGTCTGAGTCTAAATGTCTGTCCTAAATCATATTTCAGACAGAACGGCGACGCCACAACGCATTTCACATATTGCGCAACAAATTTGGTAATATGGTATAACATATCCTTTGCGGGTGGGAGAGTTGGCAGGCCATTTTAAAACCTGTTTCACCTATGAATGAAATGTTTAGGACAATTCATAATCCGCTCTGCCGGCCCCACCGTCATGCCGCTCGACCAGAAGAGAAACTTTGAAACAACGATATTATGTCGTCATGGCCCGCAGAGGCCATTGGCCTTTTTGTCGTTAGGCCATTTGGCCTAAAACCTGAAGCAGGACATGGCCCCTGCCTTTATTGAGCAACGCATTGCTTAATTTTGCCGACGAAAACTGGAGTCGCAGAGTCTGCAAGCAATGGAACTATTCTAATGTTAAATTTTCAAGCTCTCATTCTCGACTGGAAATTTTCCCTTCTGCAAAAAGTTTACTTTTGGGCAAAATTGCAACATCCTTGTGACGTCATGTTGTTCCTTTGATGGCGTATTGGCCGAGAGGTAAATAACCTTCACCGCGTCGGAAAAATAAAATCTGACCAGCAGAAACTGCGCGTTATAAATTTTTTGGCTATGGCTATTTTTGGCGGAAAGAAATTACACCGAACCATGAAGCAATGTCAACGTCATGAATCTTCAGGTGTTGAAATCAATCATTGATCGTTATTTTGATGTTTATAGCATTATTCGTTCAATTAAAAGTATTTGCGCCAGGAAAGCGTGGGCCCGGATAAGATTCCAATGTCTATTTTCAAAAATCTGTGCTTGTCCCTCGCACCATATCTTCATGTCTTATTTAAGGATATTTTACGTTCAGGTAAATTTCCTGACAAGTGGAGGGAGGTTACCATAGTCCCTGTGCCAAAAAAGGGCTCAAAATCAAATCCCCTTAACTACCGTCCTATCTCACTCATTTCTAGTGCCCCGAAGATTTTCGAAAAACTTTTGTGCAAAGCACTTTCCGACTTTGCAACAAGTCAAGGCATAATTCATCCCAGCCAGCATGGTTTTCAGAGCAAAAAATCTTGTGAAACTCAGCTCATTGGATTTTGCCATGATATTTCTCGTAGCCTTGAGAGAAAAGAGCAGATGGATGCTGTTTTTATTGATTTTGAAAAGGCATTTGATAGAGTTGATCACAAACTTCTCTTAAGAAAGCTGAGTATCGCCGATGTACCTGTTCCCTTGATCTCGCTTTTGGAATCCTATCTTACCAATAGACGTGCCTTTGTTTCGGTTGATGGCACTTTATCCGATGAAGCCTTAGTTTTGTCATCGGGAGTGCCTCAAGGTAGTTCGCTTGGTCCACTGCTCTTCCTTCTTTTCATTAATGACATTTTGAATGGTTTAAGTTGTGTATCTCGGCTATTTGCCGATGATTTAGTGATTTACTTGCCTTATCTTGACCATGAGTCCCAGGTAGTTTTACAGGCAGACCTTTTCAAAATTCAGAACTGGTGTAACGATTGGAAAATGAAGATTAATGTGGGAAAAATGTGCCTCAATGACATTTATCAGAACCATCAGACCTGATGGCAACAATTTACCAAATCGTCTGTACTTGCTGTACGGGGTGCCAATATCTCGCGTGTCCTCATTTAAATACTTGGGTGTCACATTATCCAGGACTCTGAATTGGAATGAGCACATTAGTAGGGTTGTCAATAAGGCCAAAGCAGCTTTGGGGGCAATTCGGCGCAACCTCTCTCATGCAGAAAAAAGTGTCAAGCTAATGGCTTACAAAGTGTCAGTACTCCCGATTCTTGAATATGCTAGCTGTGCATGGGACCCATTTTGGTGAGCCATATTGAGGCTCTCGAAAAGGTACAGAGAAGTGCAGCTAGGTTCATTATGAATGATTATGGGTACACATCCAGTGTTACAAGGATGCTTAACGAATTAGGTCTTTTGCCTCTCCAACAGAGGAGATCGATGAGACGGCTTTATACACTTAAAAAGATTCTTAGAGGTTCGCTGCTTCTTTCTCTGCCGGACGAAATACAAGCCAACCCTTTCACTAACAGCCGTTCTCATCCATACAAATTTACTGTACCCATTTTGAAGCTCAATACGCATTTTAAATCCTTCTTTCCCAGAACAATTCGGGAGTGGAATTCCCTCCCCAATGACTCAACGATCCTCAAAAATTTTACGGGCTCGGTCACACAGTCTGTGCATTGATTAATTTATGTTGTAAATGTTTGCCTGTAAATTATTGCTGATCTTTTTTGATTTCCCATTCACGTTGTCATGTTTGCATTTATATCGTAAACGAATTACAATACAATTACAAACAACCGAACCATGAAGTCAGGCTACTCTTTTTTAACGAATCTAGAACGTGGCGCTGGTATAGATATCTTGGGTGTGGCAGGATTTCAACATTCTCGAGAAAGAGTAATTACGTTCTAATAGTCTTGAGATTCATGGACGTGCCCATAAAGTTCAGTTTGCTCTTATGTATACAGTCACATAAACAACAATGACTCCCTCAATAGATGCAAGTATACCTACATTGGATCATGGGAGTCAGTCTTGCTTCTGTGATTGTAAATGTCGGTATCATGGATGTGCCATGCCTGGCCATGGCTGCAGGCATTCTCTCAGGTGGATGTACAGCCACAGAAACAATTCTGACTCCCATGATCCAATGTAGGTATCTGTATAGGGAGTCATTATTGTTTCCGTGTCTGTACCAGGCTCTTTACATTTCTTCGCCTTTCCAGTTTCCAAACTGACACACAATTCAAGGGCGGATGCAGGGGACGTGCGGTGATCGCTCCCCTTTCCGGATGAAAATATCCTTTTTGCCAAATTTTGAATGAAATCTCGCAATTTCGGTCCCAAAATGAACTCCAAATTGCAAGATTTTTTCAACTTTCGGGGAAATCCGATACGAGCTGAACCCCTGACATGCCCACAACACCGCTGGGGCGATGCCCCAGACCCCAGAACAGGCGGGATGCAAACGGTGCGCATAGCCTCGGCCCTTCGCAGAGTGCCAGATCCACTGCATATATTTGGTATATTGGTCACAAATTTGGTATATTGGTCACAAATATATTTGTGACCAACATATTTGGCATGCAGAAGGCACCCAGGCTCAACTCTCCAAACCAGAGCATGTTTGTGTCAAAACCGCACAAGCGACAAGAATGAACGCCGAAGTTCCAATGACAGACAAACATGGCGGACCATGCGTAACTTTGTATGACAAAACATATTTGGTCTTTTGCCCAATCCACCGTGCGGACAGAGGCAGCTGAGCGGTTTGCTCCCGCTGAACTGAACCCTCGTCTCTCTTCCTGATGAGCTCGACAAAAAGGCTTTGTTTCGCTGTCGGAATACTCAACAACACGATATCATTCAGGGTCCAAGGTTCTGGGTATCCAGGGGCGTAGCGATGGGGGGGGGGGGGTTGGGGGGAACTCCCCCCCCAACTTTTCGGAAAATTGGCGAAAGTTGGGAAAATTGTGAAGAAACGGGAAAAGTTGGGAAATTGCCACTTGGGAAAAACTGATTCTCCATTGAAGGGAGATCACTTTTCCCAACAGGCGATTTCCCAACTTTTTCTGTTTCTTACTTTTCTCCCTTGCACCTCTGGCAAAAACACAAATTTTGCACCCAGAATGAGCCCTAAATTTCAAAATTTCTTCAGCTTCTGGGGGCTCCGCCCCCAGGCCCCCACCACAGGATTATTTGACCCAAGGAATACCACTGGGGTTCCGCCCAAGATCCCAATTACTGGGGATGAAATGGAATGGAGATTGAAACAATGGACGGTATCCCTGAATGGCTCAAAACCTGTGACATTTTACAAACTGCATTAAGCGCCCCATGATGGAAAAAATGGCCTCAAAAACGCAAATTTTGCACCAAAAATGAGCCCAAAATTTTAAAATTTCTTCAACTTCTGGGGGGCTCTGACCCCAGACCCCCACCAGGGCATTCGTCCCTTGGAACACCGTTGAGGCCCCATCCCAGACCCCGCTGACTGAGGATGAATAGAGAACGACTGCAACAGAAACCACTGGAACGAATGGTCTCTCAAGCGCAAAACCTGTGGAGTTTCACAACCTGCTTTGGTGGAAAAAATTGGTCTCAAAAACGCAAATCTTGCACCCAAAATGAACCCTAAATTTCAAAATTTCTTCAGCTTCTGGGGGGCTCCGCCCCCCAGACCCCCCGCCAGGGGCTCTGCCCCTTGGAACCCCGCTGGGGCTCTGCCCCAGACCCCGATTACTGGGGGGCTCCGCCCCCCAGGCCCCCCTGCACCCCCGAGCCCAGTTGGGAATTTCAATGATGTTCCCCCCCCAAAATATTGCCTTCGCTACGCCCCTGTGGGTATCTAATCCGCAACTCTCAAGGGCCCCGCAATAGGAAATGGGACAGAAAACAATAATGCCGAATGAATCTTATTGGCAAACAATCGATTGTAAAACATTTCCTGCTGGCAGCTATGGTACAGCCACGGTACAGCGCATTATTTTTTTTTTCCAATCCACTTCCTCGGACCAGGAGGTCGCAACAGCCAATCACGTCTACTCAAATTGTGACGTCATCAATTTTCGGATTTTTGCATTGCCACCGCTTTTTACCATTTGGCATGTTTGCCACCGCTTCGCAACTCTTTCTGGGGTTGCAATAGGGTTAGGTTTGGTCAGGTTAGGTTAGGTTAGGTCAGGTTAGGTTTGGTTAAGTTTGGTTTTGAAAATTGGATGTTGAAATTGGCTGGAAATCCCAACAACCAATCAGAGACGCGCATGCGGAAGTGGATTGGAAAAAAACATGCCGGTACAGCAATCCAAGCCCGCACGAGAACCCTCAAGCCAACTGCCCCCCCCCCTCTTGAAGAAAACTCTCCGGACAAATTATTCACTTTCTTCCCTCCCAAATCAAATAGCAATTTAATCAACTTCCCCGCAAGAATCAATATCTCCAAAATATGTATGGGGATATGGCAATGAGGGGAATATTCAATGGTGGAGAGAAGCGGTTGGCAAAGCAAAGACCAATGACACCCCTATGTCCTATAGCTTAGAAAAATTTCTGTTGAATGTAGTGGAAAACAAGGGATATCCATTCTCCTGTGGCTATTGTATTCGTCCACATCATTCCGACTGGAAAAACAAAGCCATAAGGGTATAAGAAGCGCACGAGGGTGGGATATAGGGGGTTTGGAATGATAAAATAGAGAGGGTGGGATAATTCCTTGGCCACATTAAATTGTAGCCATCCCATCCATAATGAATAAAATACGCGGGATAAAATTAAATTGGATTGTCACATCACATGACGTGAAAACAATTCGAAGCTAAGAGATAACCTGCGATTGGTCAGATTGCATGGGTTTGGACAGTTTCGTTCACTGGGCTGGCACATTGCGCGGGCTTCTCGCCTCGGGGCTTTGGCGAACTGCGCCAAGAAACGTTCTGAGGCGTGGCGTGTACAGTGGCGAGAAAATTACTTGTGCCATCAATTGCAGCTGGTTTTTCGATCTTTCAGAGAAAACTGGGAGAATCGTGGTGATTTCAGGTTCAAGAAATCGGATTTTGTGACACAGAAATATGCATCAAATCAGTGGCGGAACGCCCATTTCGACGGGTTCAAGATTTTCCCAAAAACCCGAAAGAAACGTTACCATGTGTGGTCCAATTAATTTTCTCGCCGCTCTACTACCTACTGTGTAAAGTTAGGTGTAAGTAAAAGGCTGTGCAAAGTCAGTGTAATGAAGCCTAACGGTGTAAACAAAATAAAAACTGATGCCATATCACTGTGGCTCATCTTAAAAACAAACATTTTTTGTTCGGTTTACTTATCCCTGGCGTTGGTGTCTTCATCATCCGTTTGATCTGATCTCCCTACACGTTTCTTCCACAACCGCAAATTCAGATCTATATTTGCATGACAGCAGAAAGATCAGATCACGAATCTGAATTTAATTTATCCTGATACGAATATCTGCATGTAGGGGGTTCGAGTGGGCCAGCTTTTTTATTAAAACCTACAGACCAGAAATTGTTGACCTTTGCAGATACCAGTGTTGTATCTGCTCGTTGGTACTTAGACAAATGACCTAAAAGCGACAAATCAGACCGCATTTGTCGTCCCTGAATGTGGCAAAACTCGAAATAATCTTCAATTTTTTTCTCCAATTTATACCAAATTTGACTGCAGTTGCGACGAATCAAAGCATCGCGACTCCTTATACCGAACCCCCTGTTTTCACAGCTTTCTGTCGAAGTGTGCAGATTTTGGTGCATCTCACATAATCGCATGAGCTCACGCGTCCAGGACCTGTTTTCTGCTGACAAAAGCAGAAATTTCCCATCACACACTCCAGTCCTGGTGGGTGTTCTGGAATGCTGCACAACAAAACAGCCAAAACAGCACCTTTATGTGAAGCCCCTATAGTTGGAAGGCCCACCTTCGTTCTCAACTTCATCGGCCCTCATCCAGTGGAGGTCCTCACTTCCGCAGTTTACAGCTGAAACTTTTCCGCAGAGCATTAAGTTGACTCGATAGAATTTGGTCCAATAGTGTTATTACTTATTGGCAGTCTTAGTTTCGGTGGGATTCCTACCGTGCCTGCATTGCATCACACACCCCATCTTCAGTTATTATGCTTTACCTCATACGTGCTTTACCCTTTGCAGCACGAGCTAACGATGAAACTGTGGGTTAATTTCAGTGTGGGAAAGTCTTTGGTACTTAAATATCTGTTGTTACACGACACTGCATGGGTATCGTACCTTTTTTCGAAACTAAAGTTGGATGACCTAAAGGCGCACAATGCGTGCACTATGCGATTGAAAGCCAATAGTATTGCGATAATGGCGAAGGGATTGATCTGTGATCCGACAGAGTCGCACACGCAGCTTGCTTGCCAACCCTCGCTGGAAAAACTTGCACCCACGGAAAAAGCAAAATTGAAAAAAGCCAGGACCTTCTCAAGCTGAGAATTGGTGCAACCAAACTACGCGTGAACCTCCTTCACCCAATTCTCTCTTGTTATCATGGAAATTAGGTTTTGCAGCTTTCCTTACGCCTAACAGAGTTTACCCATTATAAACAAGGCAGGGTGCCTGGAGGGCAAGAACTGAATGTATTGGGGTGTTCAGTTTGCACTCCAAGGAAATACAATCGCATACCTTTAGGCGTCGGTGATACAGGCAACGATCGTCGCATGCACTAGGCACTACGACCCCAGCACTGCATATGGGCTCAGGCTGCGCAGCGATCGCGGCATGCGGCGATTTGTCCGCAGGAATAGGGGATTGGAAAGAAGAACTTAGTACTTCCGCATTTTTCAAACCCTCCCTTCTTCCGCGTTGAACTTTGGAAGAGAGCCCTTTTCTCCCCTCTACACTTCCGCATTCAGCCCTTCTTTGCGGACCAAATATCTCTCTGTGCCCCTTTATCCATTTCACATCACAAGTGCAGCGTGAACCAAATTGCAATGAATTACCTAATTCAGAAGGGCAGGCCTATTATTTTTTTTGGCCCCGACACAAGACGAAACGTTCTTGGATCTTTTGCATTTTTCGAAAATGCGGATGACACAAAATTCAGCATGCGATTTGTGCACCTGAACGAACAGAACGCCAGAAACTTTTTATTTCAACATCATCTAGCGCTCTCCAAAATATCATCTATAGCGCTCCCTGGAAACATCATCTAGTGCTCCCCAACGTCATCTATCGCTCCCTAAAATATCATCTATAGCGCTCTATGGAAACATCATCCAGAGCTCCCATCATCTAGCCCTTTTCGATCCATAATCCTCTGGCGCTCTCCAGATCCGAAATAAAAGCCGTTTTACTTCATTCTTGCAAAAGTATGCCGGAAAGCATTTGGCCATGATTCACTGACGCCAAACAGTCGATCGCAAGGAAAAGGCAAAAAATGATGGGGCCCAAAACAAAGTTCTGCATCACTTTATTCCTGTCAAAACTAATGTTCTGCCACATGGGTATTCTTCATCGGTTTTGGTCTAACATTAAAGATTTCAGAAAACAATTTGAAAAAGACATCGCCCGAACCACCCTGTTCCAGGATTTCGCCCCTATTCTAGGCATATAGGCAGGAATAGCTGGTTCTGTTGGCACGAAACGGAAGTGTCCCATTTTTGAACGCGGCGCCTCGGCAGTCGGCGGGGAGAAAATACATGCAATCTTTCCAACTGAATTCAGAAGTTTCACTTCGGATTTGAAACCCTTGAATGACATTAACAACTAGAAGGTCTCCCGCAGCTTTCCATGTTTAAAACCACTTTAGGGATGGTGCCCAATGCACGACAGCAGCGGCGTCATGTTGACCTTTGACATGTTCCCATTATCCGTGACTCTGCGGCTCGGCGGCTGAACAGGCGTCGATGACGCCGCAGAGCCAACTCGCGACTCGCCGAATGAAGTCGAAATAGGATGGTTTCCTTGCTTTTTGCCCAGGAATTTGATCTAATTCGACGAATTTGTGATTTTTAGACGTGTTTTGCTGAGACGTCAATTGGGGGTGGGGAACGGAACTCCCCGCCAAAAATATCCCCTGCGTTTCGCTCGCCTAGGCCTAGCCATTCCAGACGGGCCCCCTATAGTTGGAAGGATATACTTTGCGTCTACAATGCGCAAATAAATTAACACCAGAAAATTTAAAATCTCATTTTGCATCTGGGGGACGCAGCACTTGAGGGCCCCGTCATCGGGGACTCCAACCCCCACACCCTCTGACATTAGGCCCTTCACCTTGGGACTTGGGCCCTTCACCCCGCCAAGGCGGCTACAATCTTATACAACATAAAATCTCACTTTTTGATGGCGGATAGAAATTATCGGGGCGCCTATGGGGTGTCCGAAATTGGTTTCGAGCCACCTTCCAGCGCCCATCCCCACGAAAACAAAGTGACGCGACTGTGTTTCCGCTTTGGCATTGACGTGCGTCATATCGCTCGCAGACGCATCAAGTGAAAACAATCCTTCAGCGTGAGTCATTACTGAGTGAAATTAATTGGCCGTCTCTTTTGAAATGAAAACGAATGCAATAGAGGAACTGCAGCAAATCAATTTGGGAAAAGAAAAAAATTACAGCTTGGGGAGTTCCTCTCCGTGGTTTATTTCCCTGGGGGCCCTCAAGGGTTTAATGAACGTAGCATTCAAGTATGAACTTACCTATAACAAGGATCATGCAACGGTTTTGGGGGAGCGTATTGGTCGAAATCGTGCACAACAACAAAGTAAAAATATGAGAATTTAATTTCGTCCAATGACGGTGCAACTTCACATTATGTTCCACTGCTGAGAACACACACGAGGCCACAACCGAGGTGGTATATAGCCGCCTTTGCCCAAGGGCACTTGTTTGCACAACACCTGGAATTATCTAAAATCTGAAAACATTATACCGAAATTCTTTGAGAACATAGATAGTTCCTAACACCCTTTTTATTCCTGATGATGGTGTGACACGATTGTTCGTGATCCTTTATCCAATACTAGCTTTCATAACGATTATTTTGGAAAGACCTATTCTTTGTTCTTTTTTTATTCTTTGCATAATACGACGTCAAATAAGATGGCAGAAGAAGTTAATGATATAAAAGTAATGATAACACATGGCAAAAATAGGTACCTATGCAGATACAATCATTCGAAAAAAAACTTCATAGACCTCACACAGAAATTTAAATTTAAAAAGCAAACCGAGGAGGCAACATATCAGCATTCTGCAGGAACTCCAAAATGACAGCTGAATCGGAAGGTTGGGAGTTCCAGTCACGAATGGTTCGCGGAAAAAAAGGAGAAGATAAGAACTTCTTCAAAACGTTGTTTTGCTTATCAAACACGCCGTGTGCATCTCTTCGTAATTTTCACTGCTTTGCAAACCGCTTGAAAAAGCCCATGCATGTGCAAGGCGAAATTGGAATTGTCTGAGACCCAGTTTTGTGCACGTTTTGCAACTATTCATGCTTCATATTTTTTATTGAAGCAAAGCAATGTCCAAGAACTGTATATTATCCTGAACTGTATCTTATCCTGAACTGTATATCCAGCCAACCGGCACACTTTATGACCAACAACGGTATGTCCAGCCAACCGGCACACTTGTTGTCCAACAACGGTATGTCCAGTCAACTGGCACACTTTATGTCCACGGTATGTCCAGCCAACCAGCACACTTTATGACCAACAACGGTATGTCCAGCCAACCAGCATCCTTTATGACCAACAACGGTATGTCCAGCCAACCGGTACACTTTATGTCCAACAACGGTATGTCCAGCCAACCGGCACACTTTATGACCAACAACGGTATGTCCAGCCAACCGGCACACTTGTTGTCCAACAACGGTATGTCCAGTCAACTGGCACACTTTATGTCCAACAACGGTATGTCCAGTCAACTGGCACACTTTATGTCCACGGTATGTCCAGCCAACCGGCACACTTTATGACCAACAACGGTATGTCCAGCCAACCAGCATCCTTTATGACCAACAACGGTATGTCCAGCCAACCGGTACACTTTATGTCCAACAACGGTATGTCCAGACAACAGGCACACTTTATGACCAACAACGGTATGTCCAGCTAACCGGCACACTTTATGACCAACAACGGTATGTCCAGCCAACAGGCACACTTTATGACCAACAACGGTATGTCCAGCCAACCGGCACACTTTATGACCAACAACGGTATGTCCAGCCAACAGGCACACTTTATGACCAACAACGGTATGTCCAGCCAACCGGCACACTTTATGACCAACAACGGTATGTCCAGCCAACCAGCACACTTTATGACACAAACGGACGGGCAAACCAATTTTTGGTCATACTCGAATACACCAATTGCAGCGCCGCTTGTTTATCAGGGGGCAAAACCTCATGAAGGGAACCCCTAACTATTCCACAACATATGCAATATTTTTTTGCACGACATCAATTGCAGCGCCGTTTGTTTATCAGGGGCAAAACCTCATGAAGGTAACCCCTAACTAATCCACAATATATACAATTTATATCTTTCGACCTACACCAATTGCAGCGCCGTTTGTTTATCAGGGGCAAAACCTGAACATCGCCCCTACCTAATCCGTAACATACCTATGTAATTTATATTTTTCATACTGCGTTGGTGCAAACACTAATTGCAGCTCCGTTTGTTGCGCTGCCGGCTAACATGTTCCACAACAACCTTTCGAAGCATTGACAGTTTGGACGCCCACTTTTGTGGGGTGGCAACTGCATGCACTCACCATGTATTGACCATATTCACATCCAAGCGAAACACGGGAATTCGTTTCGAACTCGTATCAAATCAATTTGGAAAAACAAAACAATCTGGGTCGAACTTTATCACGTTCTGTCTCTCAAGGGCCTTTACAGGCATTAGGCCTATGGCAGGCCCCTCCCATGTAGAGAGAAGCCTTGTCTAAATCGGAAAAATAGGCTGTGGATAGCTGGCTGGCAGGAAACAGATTGAATTAAATCACGCAAAAGCAAACAGATCAGAGAATTGAAGGAAACTAATTTCCCGAAAGCCGTGCAGGCGCGTGCTTCAGAAGTTGGGTGTCTTATTTGCTTGCTGGTGATAGTGGTTGAATCATATGGTTGTTCAAGTGCAAGTCGGGAGGATAGATTGGGTTTGGCTATGGGTTAGGTTGAGCTCGGTTAGGTTTGGTAACTTGCATCTGAAACAAGTTGCGCATGCCGTGGTTCAAGCAAGATCACCAAATTTTCTTGCCAAAAATGCTAAATGCTAAAATATGCTAATAATGCTAAAAATTGTGACTCTGCTCATCCCATGTTTTAGCCATCGTTAACCCGTGCAAGGCAGGAATGTTCGTAACTGCTGATCAACAAGCATGTCAGAAACCAAAGTCAAAACCCAGGTAAACATAAGGACTTTTTAGGATACAGCTGTTTCATTTCATTTCACTAAATTTATTGATAGCTCCACAAAACGATCTGGTGGATTGTCAACATAATATAAAACAACAACATGAAATAACAACGACAAGACAATGACAAAGTAAAATGGCGACAGATCAGGGACAACGGATGAATTAACAATATAGATCAATTAATAGAGGGCGATAGAATAGGCGGCTGACTGGCAATGCGTTCCAATCACGTGCTGTGCGGACAAAGAAGGAATTGAAATATTGAGAGGAGGTGGCACGGGGGCAGTTCAAATGGAGAGCATGGTGCACGTCTAGGGCAATCAACAACATTGAATCCAGGAGGGAGATTATCGGCCGTATTCCCCATTGAAACTCACCCTCAGGTGCCACTCAATAACCAATTCAATGGACAGATTTGTTTTGTGAAAATTTCATTTCTATGCACAACGCTTATTCCTGTTGCATTGTTGGAAAAATGCATCCCTCTGTTGAATTGGTTATTGAGTGGCACCTGAGGGTGAGTTGTAATGGGGAATACGGCCGTATAACACCTTGTGGTGAACCACAAGTTGCCGAAACCCATTACGCTGAGAAGGAAACCGACAATAATAAAAGGCCACATCCCCATATCGTTCAAAATGCGAATACCAAACCAAAGCATGTGCTCGAATTTCAAAACTATTGCCCTCCAGAATACCCAACCGAATTCGTTTGTGGGTGTTGTTTGCACACCTGAATTGCGAATTTGCCGAATTACAAATTTGATACGATTGCAAAATTGCTGACCTGCATCTGTCGTTAATTAATTATTTTTTCTTTTTCTGTTTTATTCTTGTGTCGTGCATTTTAATTGCCTTTTGACATGAGGCTTTTGTCTGTGATATATTGAAAGGAGGAAACTCCAAAAACATGGAAATTAATCAATCAAACAATCAATGAATCAGCTCACTGTTCTTGCTTTATGATGAATAAAACCAGCGATGATTTTTCTCGCATAAATTGGGTGTGGGCATGATGTGGTAACGGAATTGCTGTTTACATATCTTTTCCTATTTGACTGTTGCCTCCGAAACTTTCGTTGTTTTTAGTTTTAAGCAGGCGGTAGACATCAAAGCGCCGACTGCATTGCCTCCCAGAGGTGTCAGAGTTTGACCTCGGTTTTGAAGAAGATATTTAAGTTCTGCAACACGACGTTTTTGCTGAAATTTCAAATTCGTTTGATGTGTGGAACGGTAATTCCGTCGGCACTACACACATTAGCGGACACGTTCAAAGGGAATAGCTGTACCTACACATAAACTTCCATGTGAAGTTTTTCTGTTCGTTTTCAGGGCGGAGGATGGAGGTTGAACCGTGCGCATTACTATCAGGAGGGCTGGCTAGCAACTGGAAATACGAACGGAATTGTCGGAGTGACCTACACGTCATCACAGTGCAAGAGGTCGTTGGAACCGCCAAGAACAAACTTCAACCTCAGAGGACATCGTTCGCAGGTTTGTGTGGACACTACGTCATCCGACGGTTTTAAACATGAGAAAATGAGATGTTGTGTGGAAATTTAATGTTGTACTGGCTGTACAGCTCTAAAATCAATAATGAACTCATCAGTCGTCTTCGATGGCTCCCGCCGTCATGGGGTACAAGCTCATTTTAGGGGCATCATTTAGGTTTTCGTATGGGGGCATTTTTCAGGGAGGGGTATGATATGGGCACCGGCCCAGTAGGGGGTCTGTGGGAGGAACACCCCTATATCTGGGGTCTCTAACCGTGCCCTAGCACGGTTCCAAGGGCACAGCCCCTGGCGGGGGGTCTGGGTGCAGAGCCCCCAGAAACTGAAAGAATTTCGAAATTTTGGGTTCATTTTGTGCGCAAGAAATATGTTCTGGAGGCCAATTTTTCCTCAGGGCGAGCCGCGAAACAACAAGCTGGGCTCGTAAGGTGTCGCTGGGGAGCATTTCCCAGCAGAGGGGGTGGTCGCCCTCCCTGCCCCTAATAATGACGCCCCTGCTCATTTTGCGTGTCTCATGTGGTCGCATTGCATTGAATTCACGATTACCCATTTCCCTTACACCAAGTTGATTGGGCCAACATCTGCTAAAAAGTCGCTGATTCCAGCGTTGCCATGATAGACTTTGATTCCATGAGATTGCGATGACTGAGTCAGATTCCATGCGATTGCGATGACTGAGTCAGATTCAATGCGATTGCGATGACTGAGTCAGATTCCATGCGATTGCGATGACTGAGTCAGATTCCATGCGATTGCGATGACTGAGTCAGATTCCATGCGATTGCGATGACTGAGTCAGATTCCATGCGATTGCGATGACTGAGTCAGATTCCATGCGCATTGCGATGACTGAGTCAGATTCCAGAGATGGCGACAACAATTTGTTCTTGCCATTTTCAAAGGTGTTATGAAAAAGGACAACACTTTCCCGCCTAAAATTATGTAATTTGCGTACCATTGGACAATGGAAATGGGAAGCTGTTTCGTCAGAATCAAGACGAACTCCCTTAATCTCCATCTTTCACTCTCTCTCTCCCTCTTTCCTCCCTCTCTCTTCTCTCTCTCATTCTCTCTCCTCTCTCTCTCTCTCTCTCTCTCTCTCTCTCTCCTCTCTCTCTCTCCTCTCTCTCTCTCTCCCTCTCCTCTCTCCCTCTCTCTCTCTCTTCTCTCTTTCTCTCTTCCCTCTTTCTCTCTCTCTCCCTCCCTCTCCCCGCGTTTCTTCTTTCATCCCACCGCAAAGGTCACATTTGTCTGCTGGAATGAGCCGTATCAGAAGTTGGCCTCGTGCGACAGTTCAGGGATAATCTTCGTCTGGATAAAATTTGAAGGAAGGTGGAGCATCGAGTTGATCAACGACCGAAACACCCCGGTCACTCATTTCTCCTGGTCGCACGATGGCCGCATGGCGCTGATTTGCTACCAGGTGAGCGCTGCTGCAAACTTGTTAAATTCCAAATATCACTACTTGTAACTTGACACAAAAAATCACAAATCACTATTTTACTTTACTATAGGAAACCGCGCTCACGCGGGAGGCTGAGCGGTCTCTGATGACGCTCGACAATTATCTATTATCGGAAAAAGATTTTAGAAAAATAAGCAATGGGTAACTGACGAACTCATAATACCAGGTTGACAGGTGCCAAGTCAAGATTTCTCAGCTAAAAATGGACCTAATCACAAAAAGGAGTCGATTTGATCCTCACAAGCAACGTTTCAGATCGTGAACCCCCACATATTGTATTTGTAACTGCATGCTCCCTGGACGAGAAGGCTATGGTCACCAACACCAATAACTTAATACAGATTGAGTACCTACACAAGCATCATAAAGGGGCATCTTGGAGCAATCTCAATGCTATAGGGCATCACTAGCGAAGATTTCTGAGTGCATTTTTGCCTTCCTTTTTTCGCCTTCGAAGAATCGCCTTCCGTTTTCATATCTGTATTGCATTTCCATGTCATGCATTTTTTCGTTTCCTTATCATTTTCTTTTTTATTTCAGGATGGTTTTGTTCTGGTCGGTTCGGTTGCTGGGCAACGATATTGGTCCTCGTTGCTCCACCTCGATTCTGCCATCACCTGCGGCGCTTGGACACCTGACGATCAAACAGTTAGTTTATGTGCGCTTCGCCCTGTCACCAATTATTTTTGTGACAGTGTTGTTCTTAATAATAATTATGATAATAATGTATTCAGTTTATTCCTGCATGATATTTTAAATGCAATACAGGGTGTCCCGGAAGTGCACCGGATAAACCATGCCTGTTGGCCGCTCCTACAAGGATCGGCAGACTGGGATAGAACGGATTGAGGTAGAAGTGGAGGAAGGCAGATAGGCTGTGCCTGTTTAAAACCATTTTCCCAAAACCTATAACATAAGCCAACCAAACCTGGAGAAATGGAAAAAGTCCGCCTCAAAAATCGATAAATTTAATCTCAGTCCAATTCTGCATCAGCCCGTTCTATCCCTTTCACCGGTCTTGTTCCTGATACCATTCTGAGTTTAAAATGTTGAATGACTTTTTTCTCTCCGGTGACTTCAGCGGCACTCCCCCGAAAAAAACTGTTTGAAGTCAAAAAATATCATTTGCGGGAATTTGTGTTCTGTCTTCGTCTCCTGATTTTTTTTCATGGGGCATAGCAGCGTCGGAATTAATGTACCCATACATGTGTTTTTTTTTCATGGGGCATAGTAGCGTCGGAATTAATGTACCCATACATGTGTTTTCCCATTTAACTGCTGCCTCCGAAACGTTTTTAAAGCGCCAGATTTCAGCAGATTTTCTGGAGATCTCAGATTTTGACCTCAGTTACAAAAGATGATCTTTAATTTCTGTAGCATTACGCTTTTTCAAATATCTGAATGGTCGCAATTTTTACATGTGTGAGTACATCAATCCAGCCGCCGCTCCACTTGGAACTTTTAATTGCATTGAGACTCTTTTGACAGATTACGGTAGCTGTCACTTTTCTGAAGTTGCATTCCATTCTTTACACCTTGTACTGCACAGGTTTTCTTCGGCACAAATACTGGTCACCTGGTCGTGATGGACGCTCACGGTACCCTTGTCACTGATCTTCAGCTCTCGCTGGATGAAACGGGAATTCGTTCGTTCTGCTGGAATTGTGAGAAGTTTAAGATGGAGGAGAGTCTTGATGACGAAGGAATGGTCACGCAAACGTATTCAGGTTTGAAAAAACATATTCAGGTTTTGGAAAACATATTCAGGTTTGAAAAACATATTCAGGTTTGATAAACATATTCAGGTTTGATAAACATATTCAGGTTTAAAAAACATATTCATGTTTAAAAAACATATTCAGGTTTGATAAACATATTCAGGTTTAAAAAACATATTCATGTTTAAAAAACATATTCAGGTTTGATAAACATATTCAGGTTTGAAAAACATATTCAGGTTTGAAAAACATGTTCAGGTTTGAAAAGCATATTCAGGTTTGATAAACATATTCAGGTTTGATAAACACATTCAAGTTTGATAAACTTCTCGGGTTTGATGAAAATATTCAGCTTTAAAAAATATATTCAGGTTTGATAAACATATTCAGGTTTGATAAACACATTCAAGTTTGATAAACGTTCTCGGGTTTGATGAACATATTCAGCTTTGAAAAATATATTCAGGTTTGAAAAACATGTTCAGGTTATGAAACACATATTCAGGTTTTGAAAATCATGTTCAGGTTTGAAAAGCATATTCAGGTTTGATAAACATATTCAGGTTTGAAAAACATGTTCAGGTTATGAAACACATATTCATAGGTTTTGAAAATCATGTTCAGGTTTGAAAAGCATATTCAGGTTTGATAAACATATTCAGGTTTCAAAAACATGTTCAGGTTATGAAACACATATTCATAGGTTTTGAAAATCATGTTCAGGTTTGAAAAGCATATTCAGGTTTGATAAACATATTCAGGTTTCAAAAACATGTTCAGGTTATGAAACACATATTCATAGGTTTTGAAAATCATGTTCAGGTTTGAAAAGCATATTCAGGTCTTATTGCAATCTGACGCTAATTCCGCCTGCATAAGAGTAAAAAGAAAGAAAAAAGTTTCGGAGGCAACAATGAATGGGAAAAATACAGGTATGGTACATTAATTCCGCCGCGACTACACGCGTAAACACAGACTTTGCCAGGAACTTTGTGACGCAAGCAACGTGAAAAATAAAAATGTTAAAATAATGTTTTCGACTCTATCCCTCCCATCACAGACAACCGGAACTGCCTCCTTGCGGTGGCATTCGATGACGGAATACTCCAGCTGATGACCGGCTACAATGACGACGCCCCCATCTACTTCGACACCTGCCTGACCGGTATCTACATGGAGTGGAACAATGCAGGTGATCTGCTGGCCGTCACCGGACAACACAGACGTCCTTCAACGTTCATGTCCAACTCGTCCTTCAGGGCCTTCCAGAATGGCAACAACAATAGTCAACATTTTTTCAACATTGTCCAATTTTATTCGGTCGTCGGGACGCTTATTCATACAGTTGTTTTGCCTAGTTTTGAGGTTAGGGAAAGCTTTGGCAGTAGCTTCAAGTTTGGGGAGGGGCAAAAATCAGAGGGGCCCACCGAGACGAGGGGCTCTATTTCATAATTGGGGGCTATGGACAGTGGAGAATTTTGTTTTGGAGGCGGAAGCCACAGGGCGGTCTATGTCTTGAGTGGCCGCAACCCACCCAAGCAGGGTCAAGTCCCAGAGGGTTTCCAAGGGGTGCTCCCTAAGAAGGGGGTTCGGGGGACGGAGTGTCACAAAAGCCGATGCTTTTCAAGAATTCCAGCTCTCCAAAAGGCGTGGAAACACATTTGAGTTGCAATTTACATTTTGTCCAAGCATTCTGAGGTCCCAGTACGGGGCATTGTAGGTGTCCCTGACCCACACATTTTTAGGTTTCAAATTTTGCGGGGAGCGTGCACCCCCTTCCCCCATGGATGCCTTCCCTGTTTGGCAGTTGTTTGTCGTTTGCCACTTGTCGTTCGAGAGAAGATGACCCACTCAAAAATTCTTTGTGAAGATCTGAAGACAAATCCAGAGGCGCTTTCCAAAAAATTAAGAAAATAAATATTGTGAAACGTGTGTTGGACGTTGCGAATGTTACGAGTAAGATATGGCCGGAGAAAATGGCGAAAAATTCTTAAACAACAGGGAACAGTGTCTGGGAGTAGTCGTTGCCGAAAAACGTTCTCCCGAGCATTGAGATTTTGCATCACGACAAACTCCTTCGCTGCAACTCGGTGAAAAAGCAGAGATTCTTCCTTGCCTTTCTCCTCTTGTCTTTCTCGATGTCTCTTTCCCCTGCCTTCTCTTCCTTTCTTCTTCCGTTCATGTCCCCATTGGTATTTCTCCTCTCCCCCTTGCCCCTCTCTCCCTTGCATTCTCTGTCTTCGATCTCTCCCTCTCTCTCCTCCGTCCCTCCCATTTTCTCTCTCTCTCACTCTCCCTCTCCTCTGTCTCTCTCTCCCATCTCCTCCACTCTCTCTCTCATCTTTCCCGCTCTTCACTCTCATCTCTCCCGCTCTCTCTCCTTTCTCTCGCTCTACCTCTTATCGAATGTCCTTTCCCCTCACGCCTATTTTCCCTCTGCCTATGTGCAACGCCTTTTCCTCTCTCTCAGCTCTTTATTCCTTTCCCTTCTCTCGTACTTTCTCTCCCATAGGGTATTTGCACCGGAATGCAATTTCCCCCGGGAGGAGATAAATGCCTCAAAGGTTATCTGTTAGTGAAAACGCTTTCAGTCGTTCAACTTTGTCGCCACGTGGCTTGCGTGTTTTGTTTTTTTATCGTTTTGGGTTGTGCACGCAGGCAAATGAGTGGTGATGCCCCGTATTTTGAAACGGTTATAGGCCATCCCGTGTCTTCGGTGCTACGTGTGTTGCGTGTCTTGGATTTTAGTTAGGCGCAAAACCGGATAAATTGATGGGGCCTAAACGATGACGAGTGATGGCATTGCGTTTGCCGCTTGGAACAGTTGCGATTGCAATTCCAGTGCAGTATGAGTATACAGTGTAAAAATAGTCAAATTACACATTTATGTTCCCCATTTATTGGTGTTGTGTTACTCCTCTTTTTCGAGAAAACGAATGTCATAACTTTAACATTGGATAAAAAACGAAACACATCAATGAATTTTCTCCCTTTTCGTGCATTGACATTTATTTTCACACTGTAGGATTTGGTGCTCTACGAGATAGCGTTGTTAATTTCTCAGAGCTTCGTTCTTGCAATTAATGCCAGATAATTGAAATTTTAAAGCTGAGGCAAGAATTTACAGGTTGGCCCTAATTTTGGAGTACCGTTAGGCGTCATCAGCTAAAAGAGCAATCAAAAAGCAAAAGGTACACCTCCCGTTTATTGACATATTTTCGGAACCATATTCAAATGGAACTGCAAAAAACCTTTTGAAAATACCTTTGAAACCTTTTGAAAATACACAGAAGGTATGTAAATCTGCCTGCGCAGCTTTAACAAGAATCTCTTTCTCTTGAGCATACCTCGCCCTTTTCGTATTCAGATGCCAGTATCTGCGATCACCTGGAGCCACAACGATAACCGTCTATTCCTTGCAACCGGAAAACAGCTCCACATCGGTTGGGTGTGGCGTCCGTTGCCGTCCTTGCAGCTGCTCTGCCATTTGCAGCTGCGAAATTTGCTCAGGAAAGAAGTCGACATCCAGCGTCTGCCAGTTCCCTCCAAAATTCAGTCTTCGCTTCGGGCGCTGTTTGCGCAGACCATCAAGGTAAAACTATTATTCTGCTAGATTATACTCCCACTCTTTCCACCCCTGATATACACTGCTTATCAAAAGTCTTCGAACATATATGTTACATATATGAACTTACATGTCCGATAGGAGGTCATTATTAACTCAGGCGCCATATAGAATCAATGGCATCATGTGCCGGAAATCATCATGGCACTCGTGTGAGGCGTGAAGTTGCACCAAGTCCCGTTGAAATTAGATGGCCCCTGTGTTAACCAGTAGGTACTTTAAATGTCGTCTGTGTTCGAGGACTTTTGATGAGCTCCGTATAGTTGTCACCGGAAATTGTCCATGAGTACCTACAGCTATATACCTTCTTTTTCCAAGTGTCCAGCTACCTATAGGTACCTTCTTTGAATTTCTCCAATATTTCCCACATTTTGTCCCATCTCTCACAATTTACTCGTATCACACACTGTACGTACGTATGAGGATGAAACTTTAACAAGACTTTCAATAGCCTTGAACTTCATCACAGAAACCAAATTTCCCAAAAAGCCGTGGGCGGTAAAAGTGTAGGGACATTTATACCATAAACCATTTTTACATTTTTTTTTTATTTTTACATTTTTTGCACATTTTTTGCCATTTTGCCCTCTAGTTTAAACACCATTATGGAGACATTTTCTCCATATTTTTTTCTTTCATCCTAACATACCTTCTGCGCTTAACAGTGCCCCGTTCCAGACCACAACAAGCTCAGGGATTTCGTCTGCTATCCGCCACTGGACAATACACGCCTCCACTGCACCCTCATCAAATTCGACGAAGAAGGAACCGATGATGGAAGCACCGCCAACTCCAACGCAACAGCCGTCTCAGCTGCCGCAGCAGGTGAAAACTTGTTTGCCGGACCCAGCAACGCGTCAGGAGTAGTGGGGTCAAACGCATCATCTCCGTCGGGTGCGGGTGGCGGAGGTGGACCCTGCTATAATCTGTACCTAGAACACCTGGGTAGTCTCATCCCGTTGCTGAGGGGGAAACGAACGTGCAAGATAAAGCCCGAATTTGTGATATTTGATCCTCAGCTTGGGAAAGGTAAGGTCATTCTCGCAAGTCGAGATTTTGGAATGTTGACCTCGGGTCGCAACGGCCGCATATGCCACTGATGGAAAACTTTAAAAGCAAAGAAAAAATCAATGTGTGCATGGAAGGAACTTTATTTTTTGCTTCGAAACGGCCGCATGAAGCGATAGGAACGTTGATCCAGGGGCGCCGATCATGGGGGGTTGGGGGGATGCATCCCCCCAATAATGGAAATGGCTACTTTCTGGAGGGATTGTTGCCCTTGCCTCATCCCCTGTTAATATACCCTTTGTTGAATACCTATAATTATCCCCACGATGCCCTCAATTGGCCAATTTTTGTCAATCGGTATTTCGCCAATTTTTGTGTTGTGTTCATACCAGTTGGAAGTCGGCATTTTTCCAATGAAGAAACGCGCTATTAAATTTTAGGCAATATGATTGTTTAAAATCGTGGATATAGTCCTATGAGTATGTCAATTCAATCGATGCGTGCAGATGGTGCAGCTGGGCCAGTTTTTTCAAAAATAGCGAATTCTGAGCACCTCTGGAGGTTCCATTTTTCAATTTTTTCCCCTTCGAGGAGGGGGACACCGCCTCCCCGACCCGTCCCCCGAACGCTTCTCGGTGAACGACATTGCTCTCTTCCTGGCACATTGCTCCAGTGTTGCCCCCATGTCCCGAAAAATTGATGCCCTCTTTAGTCTCATCCCCCCAATCCTAATCGGCGCCACTGCTTTGATCCATCGTCTTGTAAAAAAAGCGAAGGGGTCGTTAAGCCATCGTTTTGCAAAGCTATGGAACGTTGAGACCTTGTTTGTAAAGCGACGGAACGATGAGCCATCGATATGTAAAACGATGAGTCATTGAGTCATCGTTTCGTGAAGCAACTCAAAGTTGAGCCATCGTTTCAGTGGCGTCGCCAGGGGGGGCTGGGGGGGGCTTCAGCCCCCTTAACTATCTGTGAACAAGTGTGAAGCCCCTCCAAACGAAACTCTGAAAACCGAAAATGAATAAGCGATTTTTCGCTGTCTGTCCAATATGCTGCATGTCAGTGTTTTTTCAGAAAAAGTGTTCTTTTTATCGTCCGCCTGTCAATTTCACTATTCCTGGGAAAAGATACATGGAATCATAAAAGATGGCAGCAAGTCCACCAGGTCGCAAATCGTCACCTCTGCCTGGAGAATGGACATCACTCGAGAGGTTGAGATTCGATGGGTTTACTGGTTTTCAATCCGAACAGCGACCGGCCAAGAGATGGCAGAAATAATGGATTCTCTGCACAGCAAAAGTCCCTTTTCCGGCTTGCCCCAAACCTAAATCTAAGATGCCTAATAGATTCAGTCTGTTTTGAGTTGTCATGTCATACCTATATCTGGTCAGGGCCGTTTGACCATGCCACTTTTCAGGAGGAATTGTGTCAAAAATGCCTTGAGATGCCATCTGAGGAACTCAAATTTGTCAAAATGCGTCAGCTTTTGTGGGACTCCGTCCCAAACCCCCTGCCGGGGGCTCTGCCCTGAGACCGCTTGAAGGGGGCGGCTGCCCCAGACCCCCGCGCGCTTGGGCTGTGCCCCTCCAGCCCCCCCACTACGAAAATCCTGGCGACGCCACTGCATCGTTTCGTAAAAAACGATTCCGTTGAGTGTTACAGTTCCAAAGAAACGGTATACGTAACACTCTGGAATGTTCTTGACCACATGTTAACTGAATGAAATACCATTCTTGTACGGATTAGGTAAATTATTCGCAGCATGCTTGACCTGCTCACACTTAACTCCAATGCAAACTTCGGTCTAATTTTGATGATGCGAGCCACAATGCCAATCCGTCCAAATCATTTGGTGTGAAGGCATTAATTTCCAGTCCAAAAATTTCTTGCTTGAAAACTTCTGAGATGCTGTGTCAAAATTGGAACATTTTCAAAGACCCTCATATTGTAAAATCGAAAACTTCCACTGGCATTTCAGACTGTCAAGACCCAAGAGAAGGACAAGAAGATGCGAGGAGCGATGGTCTAAATGGTGAACAATCGACCAAGACAACCCCATGCTTGTCGGACATCAGAAGCAGAGCCAGCAAAGTCCAGTTCAGAAGAGATCAGGTCAACGTTATGGTAGACGAGAGTTCGGAAGGGAGTGACGAAGACTGGCCCTGTGCGGCTGCGGGTCCAAGTCCAGCGCGCAACCGGAGGTCAACGTCAGCGAACAAATTCAGGACGAAGCGACATGGTGGTAGAGCCAAGAACTACAGGGAGATCGAAGAGACTTTGGCCGATGAAGATGCAGAAACAAGGACTGGAACCGATTGCAACGCTGACGAGGTAACGACGTGTGTGTGAAGTTCGTAGTAGAAATTTAGCCTGGAAAGTCCATTATTTGGCTGCGCCTTGCGGGATGCGCTCCCGTAAGGCCCAGCCAAATAATGGACTTTCCAGGCTAAATTTCTAGTTCAGTTTCTTTGGGCTCAACCCCTAACTCTTTAAAAGGGCCTTAAAAGTTCTCACTGCCGACTGGAAGTTCTTAAAAAACAACAGACGAACGTCTCGCCTTTGGGAAAAGATCTTTTGGAACAATTTGAAGTGTGTTGCTTTCTTCCATCAATTGCGATTTCACACACAGGGGCGTCATTTCGGGGGGCAGAGGCAACTGCCACCCTTCGAGAAATACCGCTGTCACAAGGTTCGCTTGCCCCTCTTTGCTTTGATCCCCCTTGACTGGGACGTTTGGCCTCAAGAACACGAACATTGCACCCAAAATTTTGCAGAAATTTACAGAGGCTCCGCCAACTGGAACCGCACTGGGGCTCCGCCCCAGAACCCGATTACTGGGGGCCTTCGACCGACCGCACCAACGGGGCTGTGCCCAATAAAAGATGCGATTTTGCGATTTGTCAAGAAATGTGGTTGGACAGAAATGGAATTCGTGGCAAAGTGCCGAACTATGAGACTCCTTGTCACTGTTTTGTGTGTCATCCGAAAACCGCTTTGAAAGCACCAGTCTTCGGATGTAGCGAATTCCGGCAGTTTTTTTAAATGGGAACAGATCAAAACCTTATCTGAATCCTTTGTGAAATAATGACAAAAATAATGACATTAAAATACTCGTATCATCTGCACGTGATTTTCCGTCTTTTCAGATAAGGCATTTGGTTCTGGTTACTTCGAACATCTGGGGAACAAAATTCAAGATTCATGGAACAACTCCAAAGCTACCGGACAAGCTCGGACAGGTAATTGAAGTACAGTGCCGAGTAGAAAACTTGGACTATGCGTTCCTGCCGTTCGAGGTTATGATCTAACTGAGAAAACTATGAGAAATGCGATGATCTCAGATAAAGAAAAATAGGGATTTTGCTATGAGCGGGTGGAAACCGCAATGTTGATGGGTTTGAGGTTTCTTCGAAAAAGAAAATGTCACCAGAAATGGCGCTTGTCAATAGTTTCACCCTGATGACTGGACAACCGGCCGGTCTCGAGGTAGCAGAAATCAATTAAACATGTTGTTAACAATTGTCAAAATCAAGCATTCATTAAACTTGTTAGGTTGGTACTTTTTGCATAAAAAATAGCAATTGTCTTTATCATGATAATTTCTCACATGCATCGCACATCATTCTGGTTGCCCATGACAATTTTATGGTTGCACTTTGGATTGATGGACATGTGGATTGGGAAAATTAGAATTCTTGAACGCGTTAGCAAAATTAAAATTATAGGCCTCAGGTTAGGCCAAAAATTAACTTCAATTAGCTTTAATTCAAATTTCAACAAAGCGGCCAATGACCGGAACGGTAATTCTTTTGGCCAACGTGGTTCAAAGCATGATGTCAATTTTTATTCATCGCCAACACCAGGTGACCCCTGGAAAAATAAAAATCATGCTGAGATGCATTCCAATCTCCGACCCACAAATCCACGGTCATTTCGTTTTTCCTTTCAGGTGAACTACAAGACCTCTCTGCTACACCTGCAGCCAAGGCAGATGACACTGGTCATCACCGAGTTGAACAAGAATGGACTGAGCAGTGCTATGTGCTTCAAACATTCCTGTTCCGAAACCAGCGGTTGGAATGATTCAATCTGGATGTTCATTAAAAAGTCTTTTGCATCACATTCATTTACGAGTATTTATAAGCATTCAAGAGCAAAAGCTCACGTGAGCTGTGTCCGACATACTCATTATCGAAAATTCTTCGTCCATGTCATTGTTACCTTTGGCACCATTCAGGATCAATGGCAATATGCGCCGCAAAACATTGACACTCGTCTAAGGCAAGTTGCATCAACCTTTGAAATTAGATGGCACCTGTGTTGTCGGCCAGATCTTCGAAATTTCTTCCAAGTACTATCAGTTGATGCTGTACACCAACTTGCATAAAAACAAGAACAGGCACTGCGCTGTGTTCAGGAAAATGGCAGAAGAGCATTTTGCAAACAACGACCACCTTCCAAACATACATCAGGGCAATATCACGGAAAATGGACCAAAAATGTGGAGGAAAAGGCTATAGTTTTTGGAATCCGGTAACACTTCAGAATACCACACCACATGTGGACTTGGCAAGTTTTCATTCATGCTCCTTGATAGTTTTATTTTTAAGCTAACGACCTTAACCTGACCTCGCCGAACCCCAACCTAAACGAATCCCGACCAGTGACCACCACAACCTGTCCTTATTTTTCCAATACAAGCAAGAATGATCACTCGTCCAGTCCAGATGTGGTCAGGTATTCTAATGTGAAATGTGTAGCGCATTTGAGAAATGCCTACAATTTGGGCATAGATCTATCGCGATTTTGCGCGTGATGAAAAAGAGAAAAATAAAGCTAATCCAACCAAATCTAGCCTGTCTAACCAACATAACTACCCCATGACCTTTTTTCTTTGTATCCAACGTTTTCACCCCATTTTTGGGGAGTTGGGAGTTATCAAAGTCGTGGCAAGGTTTGTAAAAACGCGGCCCAGAATGCTCTTATTTCACCTGTACTGTCAACCAATCGTCAGTTCTCTTTGGATTTAGACTAATGCTATTTTTCCTCCACTACACAGGTCGGAATTCTGCTTCAGATTGTCCAGCAGTGTCCTGCAGCCATCCGACCACCACCTCACAAGTAGCTGTCCACTTCTCGGAATCGTCTCCTTCCGCGAATGGACCAGGATGTTCTGGTTACGACAGAGTTAAAGTGCCTTCGCCCGAATCAACAACCAGCTGGAAGCAACAGACTTCGCCACCGGGGTTTGTACATGACCCCGAGAACGACGAGTTCCCTTATGTTGACCTGACACTGAACTGTGACCTCCCTCTTCACCCAAGAGATGCTGCACCAATGGCTTGGTCAACAGGTCAACCTGCAAACAGGAGCTTACCAATGAGCCCGTCACTGTTTTCAAACTCCAATGACCAAAGTGATAGGGGATTGCAATGCTCAGGAAGAAGCGAACCGGCTCAAAATTCGGAAACGGAGAGCGACAACCAAAATCCAGCTGTGGAGAACTGGAGCTTCACGTCCGAACTTTTTGGTCAAACGGCGAAACCACAGCATAAACACGTGCCTCGACGTGACAGTTACGACAATCACGGATCCTTCCACAGCAGGACCACGTCTTTCAGAAGTAGCAAGCAGCTAGTCAAAGTCAGCACAACGTCCACGCAAACAGAGTTGATGGGTCTTCTCCCGGAATCACCGGTCTCGACTTCGATAGCATTAGAATCAGAGTTTCCCTTCCAAAGCACCTGCGATTCCAACCCATTGAATGATTGTGACTCGTTGAAAGGTTCATTGATCGCAACCCCATGTCTGCGAGGCGTGAACAGAGGATCGCTCCACAATAATATCCGTGGCGAGTCCAGTTTCGAGAGATGTTCAGGGACGGCATGCCGATTACCTGGCAATAATGAGATCTTGCTGGATGGCCGGAGGGAGGAAATTCTCAATGAGGACAGAATGAGTTGTGGCTCAAGGAGGACTTCGGAATCGTTTCCTCAGGAGGGTGGCAACAGTAATACAAACCCAACAAGATCTGGAACGCTTTTGGAAACCTGTGATGTGGAAAATTCCACTCGGAATGCACCAAGGAACCTCAATTCCTCTCCATCACACCAGCGAAGAAGCCAATTCGGCAACTGCGATGCCAACTCGCCCCGTAGAGGGAGCCGATCTGTCTCGTCGGCACAGAATAGCTTGTTCTTTCAGTCGCTCAAACTGAGCCTGCTGTCTTCGATTACGAAAAGTTTCTCGAGAAGCACGCCATCTACTCCTCAACTTTCAAACAGAAAGAAGGTGTCGAAAGTTCTTTCCAATGCATCGCCACTGAAGTGAGTGAATTAATTCATCTTTTGGCTGTAGATTTAATTTAGAACTTCAAAAATTTGAGTTTCCTTTTGCTCTTGTGGCATGGCTCTTGAAAGTGCCAAGAACATACAAACTGTGAAAGATGTTGTAAAATCAGTCCGTCATGGATATTCTTCCTTTCACGAAAAAAGCATGTCAATGATGAGTCTGTTTTGATTGGGTTTTATGATACACTATGTTGTTGCCGACCCGTTGTGTCTCATCATCGATTCCCAAATGCGGGGTCTCTTCTGGGGATACTCGTACGTCGTGAATCGGCTCTGCATAGCATGATCTACCGGTATCATCATGACTGGTTGCACGTTTCACAATAATTTATAAAACCGAGCTGAGGTCATCAACAGTCTTCCCTGGGTGGAGATACAGAGCCGTTTCATTCTGTCTCCCCAAAATTGACCCCTCAAGAAACGGTCGCATGAATTAATGAGACACGGCAGGTCTGCGATAAGAACATCGTGGATCCTGGTGCCCACATTCAAAACAGATTCAAAACAGATGTCCGGCCAAAAAGAAAAAAATCTCCTTTAAGGCCTAATACCATGCTCTTGGCCGCATTGCGAAATTTGTGTTAACGGTCCAGCGTCTCGTCTCTTGGCCGCGAGGAAAGCCCTTTTGCCTCGCACTGGTATTATGCGTGTGGTTTTCTTCCAAATGGGGAAAGAACCAACTCAAAATGGTCAGGGTTAGAACATGCGGCCATTCGAGACCTCCCTGGGTTTTGCATTTCTTTTGGGGCCAGCTCATCGGTTGATCATTTTTCGGGGCACACCCGCTCAACAAGTAGGCCGACAGCTCTTTTGCAGTCTTGCAAAAACGAAGGCAAAAATCAGTGCCTCAGGCGGCATCGGCCTCGGCGAGAATGATCTTATTGAGCAAGCACATATTGATTGGCTCGTTCATGTGAGTATTTAACTCCCGATTCAGGCAACTGATGAATTCACCCTTCCTTAGAAGAAGGCTCAAGAAATGGAAGATCCCGGATAGTTCCGATGATGAGGATGAAAGTATGGATTCTAAGGACAACTTAGATGTTTTCCAACGACTGCACATCAACCAGAAGGTTAGCTTGTTATAAAAAGGATTTCGACTCATCCGTTTGTCAGATTTACGGCCATATTCCGGTATTCCCCGTTGAAACTCACCCAAGGTTCAACTCACTGGCACATTCAGTGGATAGATTCGTGTTGCGATGTCATTTTACGATGTCATATGCGATGTCATAGATTCGTGTTGTGATGTCATTTCTATGCACAACGCTTATTCTTTTTCCATTGTTGCGTTGAAAGATGCATCTGTCTGTTGAATTGGTACGTCTGTTGAATTAAGAAAATGGATACATGCTTTGCAACAGTGGAGAAAAGAGTAGTGTTGTGCACAGAAATGAAATTTTCTCAACTCGGACATCATTTGACTCACTTTTTTTTATTCAGAAAGCTTTAGTTTTGAATTAATTGTGGACCTTCCTCGAATGTCATGCCATTTTTGCAACAAAATAGATTTGATAATGATGTAAAAGAATGGCAAAGATTTAACCTTTATTTGCCGTTGCACTGCTGGGAAAGCATAGGACGAGTAACAGGTTATTGATATGAGCCGTCAAAGATGGTGCAAAACACAAAAATCGGGCTGGGACAAACCACTTGTAAAAACGAACATGGCCACCGTGGGAAATGGCAACCTAAACGCATCGCTCATGGGGTTACGGTTCCATGATGATCAATGGTCAGCTTAATCCAATGCAGAGGATTCTATGGCTCCATAGGAAATGAATGGCCAATGACCTGATAGATAATTCAATGCTAAATGGGGCATGGTTCTGGCTCCACGGGAAATGACCAACATGGGGGGAAAAACCAATAATTAAAGCTCACCGAAAATTTACTATGGCAAATGTGATTTCTCACAACTGGTTTCGTGCTGCCTTCGTGGATGAAGCTAAAAAATATCATCATAGCCTTCACAGGGGATGAAAGAAAATAAAAATTAACGGTAAAAATCTGACTAATGATCTGAAATTTTTGCGACATCTTCCTGAAAACGACTTGAGAAATCTCATAAACTAATGGCACAGGCTTATGCATTCCCATCTCGCTACACAGATAAATACTTTTGATGCACAGATCAGCAAAAAATGAACAATGTAAAAAATTTCCCTTTACAGCAGAGACAACACGTGATAAGCAGACAACGGAAAGTATACGGGAAAGGGGATGACACGGGTGTAGCATCAGCATACGTGTCAGCCGACCAGCCGAAGGAGTTCCTGATGCACAACAAGGCACCCATCTGGAATGAAACCAGCCAGGTCTTTCAGCTTGATTTCGGAGGCAGGGTGACGCAGGAGTCGGCAAAGAACTTCCAGATCGAGTTCCTCGGAAATCAGGTAAGTGGAGCAAGAAACGCCTCAAAATGGAAGATTTCACACACTTTAGAGTGGTTAGTTAGTCCTGCAACTTGACCACGTTTCACATGGTCCGGATATCACATGTCCTCCCCAAATGTCAAGGGTGGACTGAAGGTTTCACACTTCCTGCAAAAAAAGACATATTACCGCATTGAGGCACAAGTTATTTTTGTGAAAAATGTCCTCCCACATGGTTTAAAATGTAGTAGAAAAATAGATTTGAAAGCTTCAAAATCTTCATCAACATATTGGAATGAGAAAGTTCTTTGTTGTCAACCCATACGTTGGTTTCCGCCCATTTACTTGTTCAACCTACGGCTTGATATCTGGCAGTAAAGCTTGGACAACATCCCAAAGTTCGTGCATCCACATGTCGCTGCTGATTGCAAGGTTCAACCTTAACTTGGGAGGGATCCAGTGTGAAGGTGACATGGAGGAGCGTGACGGAAAGGGCTAAGTTACCAGCATGGCTTCTGCTAACAAGCGGATTATGCTCACGATGTCAAAACTTAGATTAACAAGATGATTATCAAATTTTTTCCCACTCTGTCCAGGTGATGCAGTTTGGCAGAATCGACAGCAACGCGTACACGTTGGACTTCCAGTATCCGTTCTCAGCGTTGCAGGCGTTCGCGGTGGCACTGGCAAACATAACACAGCGGCTCAAGTGAACACATACGCCGAATTACACACAAATTAGTATTGTCCAAGAATGCTGGCCAATTGAGGTGTTCACTCGCAAGGTGCTTCCGGTCCAGTAATTTAGTCGCATTTAGTAAATCACTAAATTGTTAACTATGTGTTACCAAAATGAAGAACGATTTTTGGCTCGATGTTGCCAAAAACGGAAACATCTATGACAGTGGCAGGGAGTTCGAGTGGCGTCCAACTTTGCCACTGTGGCAAGATGAAGTTCGCCCCGTGATAATGTAGTTTTTCCCCGAAAATGCCGGACACCGAATAAAGGTCGGTGTGACACGTGGAACTTTCATCGTGAACGGCTTGTAGTCAAAGACAATGGAGTTCAGTTGATTTTCCAAAAAGAGCTCGAAGTCCACCACAGGCGAGCAAATGAAATGTGTGAGCGTTGGACCTGATGTCTTTCATAAAAAAGATCTCATTTTGTTTTGTTGTGACTGACGCAGAAATTAGCTCCAATCTGTTTCATAGCGCTTCGTAATTGTTTTTCCAGAAAAAAAAACCTTCAAATTTCATTGCCTTCCCCCCACATTTACGATTATTTACGACGGATAGTCTGGGCTTATCACTGTTCCTCGCCAAACCAATCACACACTGAAGTTTTGATGCCAAAAAGTTACACTTAAGTTTGATTACAGGTGTTACAAAGTAGATATTCAACCAATATTTGAAAAAGACAATGCAGAATTTTCAAATTTCACTCTTACCGGGCGCATTTGACATTTCCTCTTATTATCATGATTCCGGTTCTCATTCCGGGAACAATTGCCTTCCAGTCCTCAGACCAGATGTATCTATTCCGAGGACGGGATTGCATTATTCCAGTAGCGTGATCAGATTCAGAAATTGTGTTGAACAACAACGGCAAACTTACCCGATGAAGAGTGATTCACTCGCTGGCAAAGTTGAAGACCTTTTCCGCGGAAAGCAAAATTTGAACATGCATGGCGAGAGAGGTGGTGATCAGGCAGAATTATCGCACAACATTTTTGCCGATTGGATACGTAACTGGCATTTGTACATGCAAGCTATTCAAATTCTCACCACACAACACTTGTACAGTGGTGAAGGAATTAATGTACTCATGACATATTTTTTCCATTTACCTGCTGCCTCCGAAACATTTTTTTACATTTTACTCCTATGCAGGTAGCAGAAATAAAAGCGCCAGATAGAAACAAGGCTGAATAAAAGTGAGATTGCAGCTTTGCCAAAAACATCTCTCTTGAATTTGTGGTGATCCTTATTTCTGCAGAGTTGAGCTTTTGCAAAAATATCTACAATCGCAATTTTTTACACACGAATTATGCCAAAAGTCCTCGAACGTGGGAGAAATTTTAATGGTCTGGTTGACACATTTGTTGCAAAGTTTGTTGCAAAATTATTGTTGGAAAATTGTTGCAAAATTGGTGCAACAATCATGTCCTGTATCGTCTTCCGACAGCCGCAAATCCTTCTCTTTCTCCCAAATCCGCCAATTCAGAGGATAATATCACATAACAACAATTGGGCCATCTAATCTCAACAAATATTTGGTGCAACTGCACTCCTTACACGAGTTTCATAATGTTTTGTGGCGCATGTTGCATTGATTCTAAATGGTGCCTGAGTCATTATGAACTCCGGTGCTCGAAGACTTTTGACAATTACGAGTAATCTCGTACATATGGGTACATTAATTCTTTCATCAGAGTACATACAAGAATGACCAAATTCAAGTGTTTCTGCAGTCAAAACTCAACTGTTAGCCGATTTTGACCATCCTCCACCCATTAAACTAGACCGCTATGTGCTTTTATTGGTTGTGTTGTGTTTAGTTGCAAAGTTTGCTTATTTTTGAACGAAGACGAAATTTTAACCATGTTTCTTGACTAAAAGCTTTTTTATTTATTTTTTGCTCTGCAAAACAATGATCGTGTTAATTTCCAAATAAAACTTTTATGAAAAAATATATGTAGCACTTTCTTATTGGCTGTTAGAGACCATGATAGCAATCTGCAGAAGTAATAAATGCCTAACTCCTGGGAAAATACAAAAATGGAAAGGTCATGGGTCATTTCAAAGTGCAATGGGAATCCAGCATGTATCCACCTGCCGAAGAACAGCTAGTCACTTCAGCAGATAGATTTCAAAATTCGCTACAGCAACAATCAAAACTGCCCCCGACCCCCGCACTCAGGAAATTTGCAAAAATGTCACACCTCCAAAGGGCAAATAATGATGGGCATGAAATGGACGAATATGGGTGGAGTAAAGTCGAGAAGAAAAAAAGGGAAACCACTGGGACAGTGGAAAAAGATAATGTTCCAGCAAATCACAGGCAACATGGCCGCAGACAGCAGTTTTGCCAGACCCCCCTAACGGGGGTGGGGGGGGGTCAACACCCCTGATAACATTATCTACACCCCCAAGAAAAATTTGACAACACTCTGGGGAGGATGGTGGGTCGAATCACTTTGGCAATGAGTCGAATCACACACATCACACCGCTGGCCCGCACTGTTGGCTCACCCTGGCAGGAAATTTGGCCTCTTGAAGACCAATTTTACCCTCCAACATGAATGCTCAAATTTTAAAATTCCTTTAGCTTCTGGGGGGCTCTGTCCTCAGCCCCCGCTAGGGGCCCTGCCCCCTTGGAACCTCGCTGGGGCTCTGCCCCTTGGAACCCCGCTGGGGCGCTGCACCAGACCCCGCTTTCTTGGGGCTAAACCCATCAGACCCCCCGTCTGGACTGCACCCAGATCCTTCACCCCATGGAAATCAAGACCCCATGGAAATCAAGACCCCATGGAAATTCAATCAAGAGCCCATGGAAATCTTCACACCCCCCCAGAATCGAAATCCTGGCAAAACTACTGACCACAGACATCATGGAAAATTCGAAAAACAGCCATCCTCATTCTGAAATGGGCCGTGTACTGCAAACATCTCATTTTGACACGCCTAGATGCTGGCAGACTGTGCAATTCGGAAAAAATGAGATTAAATTCAAAAATCCGAATCAAAGGATGCTCGAACTGTCTGCGAATGCAGATTGTGCAAGCGTAACCATTTCAAAATGTCTGTTGTAAACTTTCTGCATTTCACATGGCCATGCAAAAGTTTTTCAAACAGGGCTTGCAAACAAAGCAAGCGTCGGGAAAAAAAGTGCCAGAGAACTGTTGATGTGATAGAGGTTTCTGCTAACACACTGAGCTGGCACAGACAGATGCGTAGTTCGAAACCAGCAGCTATTTTGTTTTCAAGCCAAAAATGGACCAGAACGTTAAACACAATATTTAAATGCTAAACAAATAAGCAGCAGACGACAGATCACACAATTTATGAAAATGCGCAAATGGGGACAGATTTTGACGGTAATTTTCCAGGTGGAAGTGGTTCATATGAGGTAAAGTAGCAGCCAAATTGCAAAAAATTCCTGGCAATAGATGCAACCGATTTCCATAAAAGCTGTTCGCAGCGCACGCACGCATGCACGCACGCACGCACACACACACACACACAGACGGCTAAGATAAAGCACAGCTGAATACTAACTGGGCAAGTCAGAGTAAACAGCAGTGTTGGAAATTACACGGATATTTTTTCTACGTTGAGATCACAAAAAAACAAAAACGAATATCAACAAAGCTAAAACAGTGGGAAAATCGAGTGACAATCAGGGTTGTAAAAAGTCAGGACCAATGCTTCCTGGTACAATTGACGCCAGACCGGTATGAAAATACACCTGGAAAGCAAAAAGAGAGCCCTGCAGAACGTGGCTCGAATTTTCTTGCTCCAGGGCCCACGGCGTTTTACAACCCTGGCCATAACCAAAGAATGATGGGTCCACGTTCAAGTTGATCTACGTCAATTATCAACAGTGAAAACAAATTTGTACTCTGGCCGTATTTTCAAAATACCTGAGCTGGCAGGTGTTAACGTTTCATTAGCTTCGGCACTTGGTTGCCAGCCTGCACTGATGCATTCAACAACTATCAACAGTCAACATCGTAAGGTGGATGGTGAAAGTTCATGCAAATTTTTGTCATAATTTGCACACATTTTACGAACACATTTCCGTCACTTTTTCTTCAGGAACGACCATGATTCTGTTAACATTGTCCCACTTGTTAAGAAACATCTGTTATTTGGTCACATGTGTCCTCATACCTTCTTTAGAACTCCAACCTGTCCAAGATTGGTTCCGTTTTCACCGCAGTTTCACTTCAGAAACTCCACGATTGCATCACTTTTATCCTCAATTTTCCTTCAGAAACTCCTCGATTCCATCACTTTTGTCCTCATTTTTTCTTCAGAAACCTCCTCGATTCCTTCAGCAGCCTCCCGACATCTTCCTCCTCCTCGGCCTCGTCGAGTTCAGTTTCATCCTCGCTCTCCTCCCCTTTCTTTTTCTTCACCTTCTCCGAGTCCCCTTTCTTCTTCTTCCTGTGCCCACCTCCACCTCCCTTCCCTTTTTTCCCCGCCCCCTCCGAACCAGCGGACCAATCGGAATCCGAATCAACTGCTTCTTCGCTGTCCACGCTGATGTCGCCTTCATCATCGTCGATGAAGGAATCATTGAGATCATAATCATTCTCGTCTTCGCTATTTGCTGCAGCTGAGCGTGGGAAGAGAAACGACAGAAAAATGTCACATTGTTAGGAAACTCAAGACGGCACAACTGAGGAAATTCGGAACAATTTCGGATTTATTTGTGGTTTTGGGAAGTCAAAACTAAAGCTGTCTGTTAGCGATCAGCAAAACTGAAGCTCAGTGTTAGCCATATTTTGTACCTATACGCATAACGATTGTGATAACTAATCAATTTTATGGGAAACTGAATTCAATTTGCAGTAATTTCAACATAACCTTCAAACAAGTAAGGAAGGCAAAGTTGAAAGTTCAATGTGAACCACGTGTAAAGTGTGCACTTCGAATGGGATAATTTATTTTGTCGACTATTTTGAGGGCTGCAGAGGGATATCCTTCAGACAAAACACTGCATAGTTACCCAATTTGTGGGAACTACCTATTACAGCTATGGAAACTACCCATTACACTACCTATTACAGCTGTGGGAACTACCCATTACAGCTATTATTATTACCTATCACAATTGTCAGGAAACTTAATTTAGCTCTAACTCAAGGAATTCGGAGTAATTTGGGCCAAACTCCAACTTTGTAGGCAATTAAATTTAAGATTGTTGAAAAAAATCATCCTAGGCCTGCACTTTCTGATCACAGACTATCAGCAGATTTCCCCTATTGCAACTCACCCTCAGGTTCAACTCAATAGTCAATTCAACAGACGGATGCATCTTTCAATGCAACAATTGAAAAGGAACAAGCGTTGTGCATAGAAATGAAATTTCCACAACAAAAATCTGTCCATTGAATTGGCAATTGAGTTGAACCTGAGGGTGGAGTTGCAATGGGGAATGCGGCCGTAGATGTCTAATTAATTGAGTTACAAGAAAACTGGACATTTCCCGGTTTATGTCATGCAAGATAGCCTGAGCTTGAGTGCCACTGAGCGTTGAATGTCTCAGAATACTGCACTTGTAGTGTCATGAAGTGAGTGGTGACAAAATGCTTTGTTTTTACGAATTCAACACTACTGGTTCATTCAAACTTCACACAGAAACAACCAAACTCACCTTTTTTCTTCGTTGCGGCAGCTCTTTTCGGCCTTGGAGGATGATAATACTGTCTCTTGTGTTGGGGATTCCTTCGATAGCAATCATGTCCGTACGGACACTCGTAATCGGAATCACCCGGATGACTGTACTCCTTCTTGTGGCTTGGATTCTTCCTGATAAAAAAGAGTAACCACAAAAAATGGAATGATATGCTTTGTCCTTCTGTTCGCCAACATGTTGGACAGCGGGCAGGAGCCGAGTGTTGGTGATCCCTGCAATGTTGCGAGATTGAGGTCACCCACCTTTTTCCGACGGTACAAGGGTACCGTCGGAAGGCCAAGGGTACCGTCGGAAAAAGGGACAATAGCAGGATTGACAATGTCGCACAAAACTCACCGGGCATGTCACGACACTGCTATCATCTCTGAACACTGTTAGCATAACACTCTTCAGTGGTGTAACAAGGAGTTTGTTTTGTGACAAGAAAGCGGGGAAAAAGATGGTAAAACTTTTTTCGGTGTAACCAACTTGTGGGATGTGACTTATGTTTTACTGCCCTTTTTCCGAATAAAAGCGAACCAACCCTGCCCCAACCCCCACCCTCACTGTCTGTTACTTGTGTCAACCTTCTGGTTGGTGTCCGCCTATTGCTTTGTTGTCTAAGTACTGCTGGTACTGCCTTTTAGGCTCGGAAAACATCCCTGAAGTTCGCATAGCCAAATGTAGCCAAAAACCAAAAAGGAAAACCGAAAAAAAGATAAACCAAAAAAAAAAGCCAAATAGGAATTTTCACGGTACGTGGCGTTTTTGAAGGTTTAAGATAGGTGTCCAACTATGCACGCAACAAACCACAGGTTTTCAACTTAACAAATGACACGATTCAGTTGAGTTTTCAGAGAGATAAAACACGGATACTGCTGCAAAACGACAGGCTATCAGCAATTGCACATCTTTGCCAACTAAAATAAGATGTTTCGTCGAAGATCACGTGAATTGATGGAATGACCGAAAATCTTGAAATTTTGGGATCGACTCTGTCATGTTTATGTACACAAATCCCCCTTTGTTCGTATCCGTTTTCACCAATGGTGTTTTAGCGTGGTTGAGCTTGGACAACGTGTGACTTTGGAATAAATGTTGCATCTGTTCCTAAATATGCAAAATGCTAATGCTAATGTGCTCATGCTAAATATGCTAAATATTGTTGAGTTTGACAATTGCTGAAGGCATTGTTATCACGTAGTGTTTTGCTGAGCTGATACCCTTCAGTTACAATTTTGAAACCGATTAAAATCGAGGACTAACTGTTGAAAAATCCACAGTTAGTCCACGATTGTAATTGGTTTCAAAATTGTAACTGAAAGGAATCAGTTCAGCAAAACACTACGTGATTGAACTGATTATGCTAAATGCTAATGCTAAATATGCTAATAGGTATGTACCTATTCCTAAATATGCTAAATGCTGCATCTATCAATAAAAGCTGCATCTATTCCTTTATTTAACCTTCCAAAAATGTAAGAAAAGCCAATTACCTTCCAACTGAACTTTTGGAATTGAGGTATATTACCCACCCTGTTCATTGTATCAAGTAACCAGGTTTCTTGTGTTCACACTGAAGTGTTGCTATTTCCAAACACCCTTGGATTCAATAAGTTCCATTCTCTAACCTTTATGTAAACGAAAGAGAACTTGCCCCAATTTTACATGATATTTGAGTTCTAAACTTGAAATCATAATCGCGCCTTCCCAGATAATTTGCTGGAAGCAAGAAGTCCTTTATTCCAGACCATCCTCCCACTTTCTGAGGCGAGGGAGACCCATCCAAGAATTTTCAGCACATCTTACACTATCCAAGGGTGCGTATCTGTCCGAAACAAAGCTAGCTACCTTTCTTTGAATCCTTTCAAAGCTTTCCAAAACGGTTTATGCGGTACAGATCCCACACCAATGATGCATATTCCAAAATTGATCGGACAGTGCAAAATAAACTTCTTGTTTGATTGACTTGTGGCACTAAAAAAAGTAAATGGTTCTGGAATGCTTATTTGGAGAAAGTGTGTTTGACAAGTGAAAAAAGTGCAAACATTTTCTCTGCTTTCACCAAGCTACAACTTAAAATTCAAATGTGTACGACCTATCTTTACCTGTAACACTTCTCGCCATACTGACAGGCTATCCGATCTTGTTGGCCTTGGCTCGTAGAGGTTTGACTCGGTTGCGAATTGCTTGTTGACGATTGAGAAGGTTCTTCTTCATCGCCCGAATCCTGTCGAACTTCCTCAGCAAGCTTTTTCTTATCACCTGAATCCCGAACTTCATAAGAACCCTTTTTCTTATCACCCGAATCCCGACGAACTTTATCGTCATGCTTTTTCTTTTCATTTTCTTCTTGGCCACTGTCAGATTTCTTTCGTTTGCCAATTCCATCGGAATTGACATTGGTGTCTGCACATTTTGAAGTTCCGCTAACATGGTCTGAGACACCTGGGATTTGAGCCCCATCAGCACTTGTCTCGCCAGAAACAGTTGGACTCTGATCCACTGTTTGCTTAAAATGTTTGCTTTTATCCACGGCTTTTTCGTGCAGATTCTTCTGAACACTTGAACCTGCAAGGGTACTTCTGGAATTCTCACCGGAACTATTGGTTACACTCACAATTGTTGGTGGATCGGAACTTTCAGTCTCAAATTTCTGCAGATGCCGAGCTATCCGTTCGTGGAAAGCATTCGAACGGGAACTCTGTGCACTTGCATTTGTGCCGACCTCGTCTCCATTTACCTCTTCAAGCGATTCATCGGTCTGCTTCGAGTGCCCATTCTTCTCCAACTTCACATCCGGTGGATCGCCGTTGATGCTCGGGTCCTCTGCGAAGTCCTCTGTAATTGCTGCAGGCCGGCTGGATGTACCAGCCTTGCCCTTAGTTGGTTTTGAAGGCTTGCTTTTGGGACTGCTTGGCGGAGCCTTCTTTCCCCTCTGCTTCCCCGCGGGTGCAGCTTTTTCCGAGGTGGTTTCTCCGGCATCGTACATCCAATCAGGAAGCTTCCGCATCTTTTTGGGGATGCCGTTTGAGTCACCATTGCTCGTCGACTCATGCTTGGTGGTTTGTTTGGATGGTGACCTAGCCTTCAATGGTGAATTCTTTCCCCTGGTTTCTCCAGAGGTGGACGCTCCGACATGAAGCAGCCGATTCTGTGTGGTCTCATCGTCGAGTTGGCAATCAGCTACAACCTGGTAGCAGTAGGATGAAGAGAGGAGCAGACTGAAATGGCTTCCAGATTTAAGCACAACCGACTCGCCCTCATTCAACACTTCAAATTGTGCTTCAGTGCCATTCAGCTTGTAGAAACATGGATTAACGTGCACCTGCAATGCAGAAACAAACGTCAAAATCAACCACCTAGCGATTTTAAAAATGGCTAACATGTCCAGCTTCGAAAAAATCAAAATCACACATTATTGGAACCAATATTGAAGCCATAATGCAAGCACCCAGAATAAAGAAAAACAATTGCTGATGTTTTAGAAACATTTGCAAAATAAGAAATGCTGATGTTTTCGGCAATGGGGATGATTTGAGCCTAAATGGGTTCAGGAGGAATGTGCTGAATGTGGTCCCTGAGTTCATGTGGTGTTGATCATGCCTTATTGTTGCTTCTTCCTTGTACCTACAGTTTTCTAAATTGTTTATCTTGAAAGTTGGTTTGTTATATTTTTATTTCGCAATTACAAAGCTTAGCTGCTTCGCTGCTTGATTATTTGCGCTGGACTGTGCCCTGGCAAATTAAATTGAATTAAATTCTGAACTGATACCCAAAATAACAAACCTCATACGATAGTGTCAAAATCCTACTGGAATGCATTTCAACTCCTTTGACTTGATTATCTTTTGCACATTTTGTGAAAGAAAAAAAAAACAATTATCTTTTGCAAATTTTACGAAAAAAAAAAAAAAAAAACAATGCGGCACATTTGCCAATATGTGCCTAAATAATGCAAATTAAATCTTCAATGCTGTTTTGGAGTCCAGAAATGAATTCTGCAGGGTTGAATTTGTCAAAAAATATTCATTTTCAAAAAGGCAAAAAGCTATTTT
>JASGXE010012385.1:0-44089 GCA_030068105.1 Sinentomon sp. SZTP_YWyxl
AAGTTGCCCCACGGAATGTTTTTTGGCCGTAACCTTTGACCCCGACCAGCAATAACGACCAAATTTGGGCAATAACGGGCAAAAACCCGGCAATAACGATTGCGCCTGGGCACTTTGTCGTGGGCGGGATAAAAAATTTTACGGGGGCCAACTTCACGTGAAGTTGGCCCACGGAATGTTTTTTGGCCGTAACCTTTGACCCCGACCAGCAATAACGACCAAATTTGGGCAATAACGGGCAATAACTATTGCGCCTGGGCGCGTTGTCGTGGGCGGTAACCCGTGGGCCAACTTCACATACATCATCAGGTCAGCTAAGAAACACTATTTCTATTTTAGGCTAACCTGGGCTGATTGATACCAACCAAACTCACAGTTCCTACTCAGATACCTACTTGCCACTTGGGAAGTTCCAAACGAAGCTCCTGATCTTGCACCAAATGATATTCATTAATTAATGGGGCAATTACGATTGGAAACTGACATTGTAACTAAAATACCTAATTATTGCTCATCCTGTTGAAATTGTTACCTGGCCTTTAATAAAACATTCTTCAACATGAAATGCACGGTTTTCCAACTGCATATTCCAAATGCTAATCGTAGATTTAAATCCTGTTGGTTTTTCATCGTTCTGAACTCACTTCAATTTATTCTCCAGAGAACTATCACCGACTGGAACGTCCTTCCTCCCGACGATCCTTTGCCAAAATCTCACCAGTCTAAACTTGAATCCCAGTCTATCCCTGACTTGAGTGTTATATTTAATTCAAAATTATTGTCTACTTTGCTTTGCCCTATCTGATTTGCTCTGCCCTGTCCTGATTCTTTTTACCTTTGATTTGCTTTTTATATTTTTTCGAGTTTATCACATCATTTTACTGTTGACTACTAATGTTATAGGCCCATGTTGTTGACAACTTTGTGGCCTACCGAAATCTTTGCTGAACCAGGGGAACATTTTGGCATCATTTTGTTGCGAGAAATGTCTTGATCTGACATGCAGCAGCAGGTGGAAGTTTGATGAGGATGGAACAAGAATCACGATCTGCAAATGGCTTGAAGGCCAGTCGCAGAAAGTCACGTAAAAGTGCTTCTGGGAATGAGAAGGTGGAGGTGCAGGACGGCTGCATTTTAAGCAAGAGCACGCTTGTCAAGAATGGCATGACTGTCTCAAAGGTTCACAAAGCACATAGTGATATAACACTGCCACTTCAAAATGGTGTGAAGCTGCAAAAACGTGTTGAGGTAAGACCTAAATTTTGATGCAGGCAAGCCTTATTTTCCTTTTAGTCGTTGCTAGTTTGTTCTAACGGGGACCGTCTATGATGCCATATGGCATCACGAATTTGCAAGCTTCGATACTTCTGCAGCCTCATATTCAATTTTTGAAGTGTTTGGAACAACTCCTTTGAAGGCATCTTTACTTCCGATGACACGTTTGTTGCAAAGCCCTGTACAAAGTCTTCATTCTGAGAATCGGAGTTGTACAACCGAAATCGTAAAAAATTATGAGAGGCGGTCTCCTTTGTCGGCATTTCAAAGCGAAGCCGACCTGTCAATCAAGGCGTGAATTGCCGACTATCCATCTTTACACTTCGGCCAACGACTTCCCAGAAATCCGGTTGAAAATGTCATCAGATGCGGTCTGGCGGCACCGTCAAAGGATTGAAAAAAAGTTTTCGAGATAAACGCACATTTATGTATTGACAGGTATTATTATTGTTTCCTATGTCGGCATGACCTCTGATTTTGACTTTGAAGTTTTCCCGCCATTTTGGCATGGTCCCTGTATCTCGGGTAGGGATTACTAAAGTGCCATTTTTGAGAAACCGGCTGGAGAAATCGAAAAATAGGCCTATTTTTCGATAACAATCGGATTTCGATATCTCCGTAAGCCGCCCGGCAGGGATTGGAGTGACATGCCCCCCAGGCGAAATTTGGCCTAGGACACTTTTTTCCCGTGCAAATATCGATCTTTTATGATGCCAATGGCATCATAGACAGAACCAACCATTTTGGAGCAGCAGGCAAGCAAAAAACAGCAAAATTCACACCAGATAAGCCCTCTGTTCGCAGATCAATTGGACAGGGTTACAGTTGACACTCAGCAGTACAATTTGGTGGCATTTTCGATGAGATGTCAAAGTGGGGTCTTCGTCCAAAAAAATCGACATGTTTTGACCAAACAGCGAGACGACTTCCGGGTTGCAATTTATGGTGCCATTTGGCATCATAGACGACATAAAGGTTTTAAGCCTCAGCGATATCCGTAGAGATAGGTATGGGTTTGTGGCAAATTCACCTCAGAGGAAGACAAGGATGAAACAGGAAGGTTTTTATGTGCTCCAGGCTCAAGGGTATGTATCTTTGCAGAGCACCTCACAAAAGAACATTGTCAAATGACTCAAAAATGTGAAAAATGTCTTTTTGGGAATCAGATTTTTGTTCGGAGCATTTTAACTCCTTGGACCCTTATCTACACTGTGGATTTATCATATGCGAGAGTGTTCCAGGCTTTTCTTTAAAATTGTCATGCACACAGTGGCACTTGTCATTTTTTTGCTCATTCACCGGGTAGGCCTATAGCTGGACGTTTGCACTCCTGTTGCATTTTGTCATGTTTTCTCACAGTTGTGTGGCTTCTGCTTGGCCCCATTCACCACACGTTTGCGAGTTTTGCACTCACGTGTGCCAGAAAAGCCAAGCGGCGGCATGTGCATTGACAGGAAATAACTTTTGAAATGGACTCTCAAGTCTCACCAGCTGCAGCCCAGCTCATTTTGCACACTTGGTGCACAAAACTCGAAGATTCGTGGAGAATAATGGGTCCCAGAAGCCACACAACCATGAACGAGCACATGTAGTTGGAGTGCAAACTGCTGGCTTTTATGAATCATAGGTCTGCCATTGTTTACATGACAATTTCAAAGGAAAGCACTGTAGGTACAGGGATAATAACATATCTATTGTATTCTGACTATTCTGTCCCTTTCAACGTTTGCTGAGAGATGCTTTTTGACCTGATTCCTTTGTTCTGTACATTTTCCCTTTATTTTTAAGCAAAGTCCTAAAGCAATATCAAATCTCTGAATCTGCAAACATAGACAGGTCCACAGAAATTGTCTCACCTTTGATCCCATTTGACCGCTGTCCAGTTCTTTGCCTTCACGACGATATCGTTTCGGCTCCAATCACAGAAGCCTCATCAGGCGTATGGATGTTGTATCATGCACATGGGCTCACAAGCTGCAATGATGAGTATCTCATGATAACACGTTGACTTGAGGGCAGATATCCCAGGGATGACGGGGTGATCCCCAGGATATCTGTGGTGCGACAATCACTCCGTCATCCCTAGGATATCTGCCCTCATGTCAACGTGTTATCATGAGATACTCATCTTTGCAGCTTGTGAGCCCATGTGCATGATACAACATCCATACACCTGATGAGGCTTCTGTGATTGGAGCCGACACGATATCATCGTGAAGGCCAAAGAACTGGAGAGCGGTCAAATGGGATCAAAGGTGATACAATTTCTGTCGCAAGCTTTTAGTTCGTATTTCTTCCATAAAATCTCCAGCACTCCTACTTTCCATCCTTGTTCTTCTTTATAATTTAACATCTGGCAAGGCCTCAACGGTCCTCCCATGCCTGTGGATCCAACCGTGTACGGACTATGTCAGCCATTAGGTATCACAATTTTACGGAAAAGGCTACTTGCGACAGAGTGGTTTCAGCATCGCTGTACTGTGATTACACTTTTTCAGAAGAAGCGACACAACTGCTGAACATGATTTCTTTCCATTTTTAAGAGCATGGCGTATTGAGTATTGAGCCGTGGTTACACTTTTAAGGAGAAGCGACACAACCGTTGTGCATGATTTCTTTCCATTTTTAAGAGCATGGCGTCAGGCGAGTATTGACCTGTGGTTACACTTTTAAGGAGAAGCGACACAACCGTTGTGCATGATTTATTTCCATTTTAAGAGCATGGCGTCAGGTGAGCAATGAGCTGAAGCAGAAAAGACTGGAAAGTGGTAAGCAAATGTGTGCTCTCTTGAAAACTAACCTTGTAGAACTTACTGACAGCGAGCAGAGAGCATTACATTTTGCAGTGTTTAGGCGAAAATTCAGTATTTTACAGGGATATCAATTTAATTTTCAGTTCTAGAAATGAGCAAGGATACCCTTGATATCATCCTGAAAACCCTAAAAGGTGAGCTTCTGTCACCTTGTGTTTTTTTTTTTTTTGACTCCAAATCTCAGTCCAAAATATTACTCGCGCACAAATCTCATGTCACATCAAGATCTCAAATTATTTTCGGAATAAATTTTGAATCTGTGAGTCTGGTAAGGTGGGCATGCGATACGGTTAGGGAAAATGGTTGGTTGTGTCCGACGAACTCATGCTTTTCCGGAGTTTAAAGATGAGGATCTTTGATAGGGTTTCATTATTTCGACAATCACGATTACATTTAATGTTCGACCCAAAATGTTTCTAAAAAGTGAGAGAAAATTCCAACACATGAAACACTTCGGACAAATCCAAGCTGAAGAATAGAAAAGTTTTTTTATTCATGTACCCAGTCATTTTTTGGTCATGCATCAAAAAAGCAGACTATGTACTTGCTGTACGTGTATATGGCAAAACATATGAACACGCGATAATCTGCACGAGTGATCCGTTAGTCATAATTATTATTTAAAACCAAAACTTATTTCATCCATATAAAAAAAGTTATTTTTTCAAGATTGTGACACCGGTGGAACCCGAACTCCCGATTCTGAGGGTAAAGAACTCCTATTATTTAGCAGGATATTTTACTGCCTGCCCAGATCAGAGAGTTCTGAGCAGGGATGATCTGAACAGTATCTTCTCTTCGTTAGCTCCTTAAGTCTATCTGCTCCATTGAGTTCAAGTCGTTTTGGCCAATTAACTTTTTAATTTCCTGACATTTTTTCTCCCAGCTTCATTACTTTCTTCTTCCTTGTGCATGTATGTGAACATTTGTTGTATGCATGATAATGGGGAAACCCATAAATACAATAGTTCAATCAAATAAAAAATAAAGGTGCTATAAGAAGCTCTTTTCTGACATACCAACAATATGAATTTTTCTATGCCATCTGGCTATTCTATCAAGCCCATCCAACGTAGAAATGACAATGGTCTTTCCCTAACTTTTCCAAATTGTAAAACAAATATCTTACTGAATTCACTTTTTCACAAAACAATCAGAGACTGGAACAGTCTCAAACACATGTCCCCATTTGCCTCCAGAATTCTGAAATCCCTGGGCGTCGCACATTGTCGTTTATGATTTATGCCTTTTCTTGTGAACGCTTGTTCTTCATTCTTTTTTTTTTTAGTAATTGACTCGGAATTATTTTCGTCGGTCTGCCACCATTTTCCACTTGTGGCAGTATTTTGTTTTAATAAATAATAATAAATAAATAATAATTCTTTCAATATGTTCTTTGGTCATATCTCTATGTTCTTTGCTTCAATTATGGCCCAACTACGCAGGCAGACGGCTGTACGAACTGCCTGTTTGTGCTTTGTGCTTGGTAATGAATTACCTACACGCTTCACCGAATCCCTATTTTCACCAAAATCGTGCTTCACCTAATTCTCATTAAAGGATCAAATGATAAAAGTCCATCTAAATTAGATCAGATGACATTGCTGGAGTTCATAAATGACGGGGACTTCTCAGGTTTGTGAAAATGAAATTTTCAGCCCGATTTCAAAGCAACGGCTACGCAATCACAAATATGAATAGAATACAAGGAAACGAAAATTCTAAACAAAACTCAACGGTATGACCTACTACGCTGAAACATGTTCCCCAATCATACCCCAAATTTGATTGAGAGGTCTGCGTTTCAATGTTTTGACCCCCGATTAAACTGAGCGAAGCAATTTTTGAATTTTAGGATGCAGGGTGGCTCAGGTGGTCAAGTCAAGTAAAGATCGACGTGGAAGTAAAGATAGCATGAACCAATAAGATCGAAGTGAGAGGTCGAAAATGAGATTCCCCCTTTTCTGTGATGGCCCCATAATGCCAGTTTTTCAGTGACATGCGAAAAATCAACCTGTTTATTCGCTAATTTCAATACTGGAATAAGCGTGAAGAGGCCGGTTTTGTCCTGACAGAGGCTTACCTGTTCCAGAAGTATAGTGGCGGCGGAATTTATCTAAGTACTCATCCATATGTAAAATCTTTCGACCGTTCAAATTTTGGTAAAAATTCTATGCTGCAGAAATTAAAGATCCTCTTTGATGAGCGAGATCAAAATTGGACGCTTCTAGAACGCTTTGTTGCAATCTACCGCTTTAATTTCTACCGCCTGCACAAGAATTAAAAGAAAGAAAGAAAGTTTCGGAGGCAACAGTTAAATGGGAATACACTATACACGTCATAATGCTAGCTAGGCTGATGTAAATGCTGGAGACCTAAAACTTTCACAAAAACTAAAACTTTACCTCAGCCTGACACTGTACCTGTTCTAGAAGTACACACGTCACAATGCTAGTTAAGCTGAAAAAATGCTGCAGATAAAAAACTTTATCTTCCATGTACCGTCAAATACGCCCCGGTTATTTACACACAGAGTCTAACACCAAAGACACGGCTATTGAAAATGTCTCGGTCATGTTTGAGAACCTCTTCAAAGCTGACGATTCTAAACGTAAGTTGTATTTCATAAAAAAAAATTAAGTTTTTTCCGGTGCATAGAATCTCTGATTACCCTGGTAGACATACATAGGCGTATACCTTCAAAGATTTTGCAGTCGTAGATTCTGCAAATTCCAAACGTGAACACAAGAATCCATAATCGGCTTCTGTCACAAACTTGGGCTATTCAGAACTCCGTGCACTGACACACGACATTCTTAGATGATAATACGGCCATTGGACTGAATTCAATCAATTCAATTTTATCGCGATTGCAGAATTATCGCTGACAGTGCAATAGAGCTTTTTGGAGCTGTGTCACAACAGAACAAATCTTTACAGCGAAAGATGCTTTGGGTTGACAAAATGTGCAAATTCCGGCAGATTGAAATTATTTAGGCGTCAGTCGCAATTTTAACGAAATTCTGATCGAGAATCGTTGCAAACTCTATTTTACATCCGAATTTAATTCTCAAATTCTCTGCGTCCTTGATTAAAAGGTCAACCGAGCACCAACAAATAGAATGGGTGTGTTCACTTTTCATTTTGAAATTTTCCTTTCTCGGCCGTACTTGCTCCGAGTGGAATCAGCTTCCGGCTGCCCTATTTTCCCTTCCGCTGAACGTCAACACATTTCGATTTTGGAGACTTTCTTTCAAATACCTAATCCTTTTCAAATCAAATACCTTTTCAAAACCCTAAAAGGTCACAGTGACCGTTTACGGATGCTTGAAAAAGTATCTATTGTTGCTATTCTGTAGTGGGATATGTGTAAAATATGTTTTTCTTGGTGAGAAATATTGTCCTGAAAGGTTTGCTTTTGGAAATGGAAAAAGTCCGCATTTGTGAACAATTCCAGTGCCAGAAATGTAGAAAAACAATTTTAGTGACAAAAAATGTTCTGAACGATTTAGGGATCTTGGGGATCTTTGGGATTTCAAGGATCCTTCACAGATGCATCATGTTATTGTATCATCGTCGAATATTTTAACTTCACCATTCTGTGCACCTTCAAAAATTGCCATCCTTGTTTGTCCAAAGTTTATCCTTGTACATATTTGATCGGGGAAAACTTCGCAAATAAAATGAACTTTTGAATTGAATTCATGAGAAAGCATATTGAAGTGGAGGCCAAAGTGGTTGTTTATCAAATTTTAGCAACGTAAAATTTGAAAATGGCAGGTGTGAGTGAACAAGAACTGATCAAAAATTCCGATGTGTATTGTGACGGCATTTGATGCAGCATCAAGTGTCATGTGGAAACATAACTATCTGGAACACACTAATTATCTAACTATTGCCTATCACACCGGCATCGTATTTGAATTTTCGGTTTTTTTATCCTTTTGAATCGTTTTTTAATCCCTTGACTACTACTTTTTTATGTTCACAACAACCAGTTGCCTTTGTTGTTCTTATTTTGATTAAATATATAAAATAAAATAAAATAAAATAAAATAAAAAAGCAACAGCATAACACTGCGTAAAATTAATTTTATCTCAGTTTCAGCAATAGGGGAAGACAAATTGAAGATCATCGCTATGGAAATTGCCAGTAAGTTTCGTTGAGTCACTCTGACTCGTTGCGAGAACGCTCATCTGTAGAGTTTTCGGTCTGCATAGGTACATTGCGGAATGTGAGCTAATGATCACCGGCGCAACTACTTGTGGCACCAAATGGACACTAAGCAGCCAAGCTGAAAACTTCGTATAAAACCTCGGATGAATTCATACGTGACGTCAGAAGATATCATCAAGCCAACTCGGTGGCGCCAAAACAAGTATTGAGCGAACGAACATTCCAGCGGCTGTTGAGAAGAGAAAGATGCTTGAAAATGGCTTTGGTCAAGATGGAGAAAAATGTCAACAAACGTCAAATAATGTAATTTAATTTAAAAGTCCATACTACCATCCATTATGTCGTCTTTGATGCCATATGGCACCGCAAATGTCAACCCTGATGTCGTCTCGCTATTAGGTCACAAAATACCGTTTTTTTACTGAAACCCCACTTAGATATCTCGTCTAAAACGTAGCCAAATTGAACTGCTTAGTATTAACTGTTACCCTGTCAAATTTACCTGAGAACAGCGGGCTTCAATGGTGTTGATTTATCGTTTTTTCCTCACCTGTTTGTCCTAAATTCAGAACACACACCAATGACTAAACTATCTATGATGCCATTTGGAATCATAACGTTCCGATATTTGCGCGTTAAAACGCGTCCGGAGTCAAATTTCGGCTGGGGGGCATGTCACACAAAAAATAGGCCGACGTTCACCCAGGTGAGAGTCGACCTATTTTTCGATATCTCCAGCTGGTTTCTCAAAAACTGGCACTTTAGAAATCCCTATTCGAAACACAGGGACAATGAAGAAATACGAGGAAAATTCAGAGGCAAAACAGAGATTCAGAGGCAAAAACAGAGGGCATGCCGCCAAAAGAAACAATAATAATGTAATGCATAAATGTGCGTTTATCTCGAAATCTTGTTTTCAATCCTTTGACCGCACCGCCAGACCGTATCTGGTCACATTTTCCATTGGATTTCTGGGAAATCCTAGACCGCAGTATAAAGAAGAATAGCCGGCAATGCGAGCCTTGATTGACAGCTCGTCTTCGCTCTGACATGCCGACAAAGGAGGCCGCCGTTTACAATTTTTTTCGATTTCGGTTGTTCACCTTCGATTCTTGGAACGATGACTTTGTTCAGGTCTTTGCATTTTACGTGTCATCGGAAGTAAAGATGCCTTCAAAGGAGTTGTCCAAACACATTAAAAATTGAAGATGCGGTTGCCATATAGAAATGTGCAAATTATGATGCCATATGGCATCATAGACGTGCTCATTTAACACATATAGAGACGACTTAAACGTTTTAAGGAATTGACTGCAGAGAGCAAGCACCAATTGAAACAATCGCGCAACACACTGCAGTCGACAACGTTAAAAAAACAAGGAGTAAAGCAACAGAAAGTGAGGTCCAACGTCAAAATTAATGAACCCGAAGTGGACGACAGCAGATGGATGTTTTGGCAGTACAAAGATGGATAAATATGGGTGAAGAATGGTAGAGATGTGCTTCGCAACTGGATCTATCATTAAGAAGCTATTGGGCCAAAACTGAGTTCACGCGACGACCTTGTCTTCCAACCGCTCGAGGCCCATAGCAAGAAGCATGGCACTAACACTTCAATGGCGGTCAAAAATCCCTGTCATGAACCTGGCTGCTCCTCTCTGAACACATTCAAATACATTAATATCAGACGCCAGAAAATGATCCCAAGCGAAGCAGGTGTATTCGAATAGACGCAACATCAAGGATACCCAAGCTTTCAGCGTTGCTTTCATTTCAGTTCTGGATCCGTGCAAAAAAACCATCTGTATTTTTTCATGAATAAATGGCACACCGTAGGTACATAAATCCACGGTCTCCTGCAATGGATTTTTTACACTGGTGAACCATCCGTAACCCTGTAACTCGGTAGTTTTGCATTTTCCACTGCTGGAAATCAATATTTTACCGTGTATTTTCACAATGCAAGCATGTAGTTTCTCTGTTATATGCACATCGTCTGTCGTGCTGGTCCAAGCTAAATCTTGGTTCACTCTATTTGGATTTGCCTTTAAATTCTGATCAATCGATATAAAACGTCCTGAACATTCGTTTATCTCAGATCCAAATACAACACTGAAAAGAAAGGCCGAGATCCTAAGCGAGATCAATTCTGGGACCTACACCGGTAAGTTCTGCCGTTGTTAACAGCATTATGGAAGGATTTCTCTGTGCAAAGAGAGCCCCTCGCTGATAAAGATAGGTCTAACACAAAACCCTAACGGCACACACAGACACGTACGACAACACCCGAAACATTCAACTGGGAGCCTAGAATATTGCCCAGAATCAAATAATCAAAATAATGCACCGATGCAACAAACATTGAAACGAGTAGCTCAAAATAATTCTCAAGGTTGAACAGCGACACAAAACATCGCACGGGAAAAAAATATTAAAATCGAGCTCATATGATAACATCACAAATCGAGAAACAAAAAACGGTGCATCCCATCAATGACAGAGAAGAGTCGGTCATTTTATAACATAACAAACAGCGAAGAATTTACATCCAGTACAACTTATACTTTTCTTGGTTCTTTGCTTATACTTGGTTCTTTGCTCATTAATCTTCCATGTGAAATACGAGCCAGCCAGTTTAATAGTAGCCGGTCTCATACCAAGAAATATTTGATTCCGACTATAAAGTTAAACGCTTACTTTCATTCTATTTTTTCGAAAACCCTTCGGGAGTGGAATGCCTTCCCCAAGGACTCTAATTTTATCAGAAATCCTGCTGCTCTTTCTTAAGAGTTCAATATCACACGTCGATCTCTTGGCATTCCGCTTTGATTGTTCATTTTTGCCATGAGCTTTTTTCTCTCGCTCTCTTGTTATGTTTTTGAACAGTCGTTTAATTTCCTTGTTTTTTCTCCTCGTGTGTAATTTAGTGTGATTTTGTATATTTGCATTTACATGGCAAATTTCAAATGCAAATACAATACATACAATACAATTATACGTATAAAAGAAGCTTCAAACCTACACATCATTGTTTGTTCTGCATATTGTATCCGGTAAATTACTTTTCCCTTGCAATGCCACCTTTTTTACTCCGCTGAGTAGGGAATTCTGGGTATCTACAAAAACCTCCGAAGAAAAGCTCAAAATCCTCAGTCGTCTGCTTGACGTCGCTGATGGCCGACGTGTGTTCCGTTCTGTCTCTGCTTTTGATTAATTCAAGCTGCCTTGGCAGCATTTTTCTTCTAAAGGACTGATATTTCTGTGGTTTGGATCATTTCTTCAGTGTTGCTGTTTCACGCAAGCCAAAATCCGCCGGATAATTCGGAAACTTTCAGAAACAGCCGTCAAAAACTCTCATCAACTGCTTCGGCTCTTGCTGGCACTGTCGAACGTGTTGCTGTTTCGATCGTCGTCGTTTGTTCTACCTAACTGGACGTTTGGGGACAGTTTCGGCCTTTTGCAACGATTGACACGTCACACAGTGCTGAAAAACTGTTTCTGGCCAGCTTTGGCGTCCAAAACTGACGTCAAACACTCATTGATGCAGCTGCAAACGACTTTTTTGAAATCTCCGCCATTTTGCCGCCTGCACCCTGCAGCGAGGCTAACTTTTGGATTATTTACGAGAGGCTAACATGTTTGCCCGTTCTAACAGAGCCTCATAAACTTTCATCTTCTTTCGGCTGCCATCGAAGCGTTCAGACAGGAATCTGCAAAAAGACTTCTTCTGCTGCATCCAACCTGGGTCGCATTCGCTTGTTCAGTGTCTGTCACTTGATACAGGGTGTTAACAGAGCAGCGCAGGCATGGTGAAGGGATCTAAGAAAAAGACAGCAAAGTCGGTGAAACCGAAACCTAAACAATGCATTTCTTCGTGTTCTTTTGGTCGTGAAAACAACATCGAAGGCGGTGAAATGCTCAAATGCTGCCTGTCTCTTAAGAACTGTGCTAAATGGTTTCACAACACCTGCGTGAATATTTTTGCAAAGGAAGTACCGTTTTGGTGCTGCAGTCCCTGCAAGGTGCAGCTTGTCAAAACTGTGGAGTCCTTATCGTCCCCGAGCAACGTCCGTCTCGCTGCAATCGAAAGAGACCTCGCCGAGTTGAAGTCAATGATTGCTTCTTCTGTACATAGCCCTACTCCAGGGGTCACGCCCGCACTTTTTGATTGTACAGCTTCCGTAGTCGCACCTGACGTCGGAAATGTACCTACATCTGGCACCGACTGTGCGGCTTCTGAGATCCCGTCCGTCATTGGAGATTTCACGGAGCCCAGCAGTTCTCGAACACCTTCTTCGGATATCCCTTCTGCTCCTGCTGAAGAATGCATGCTTTGTCCTGGAGTTGATTCTGCTTCTTCGGACATCCACTCTGCGGCGTCTTCCGCAGAAACTTCTGAATCCAGTTTGAACTCATCTGCTTTGGAGGTTCCTTCAGCCAATGCGAAGCTTACTGTGAATGGAAACCTTGCCGCGCATGTTGCGCCAGTTGTCCTCAATGCTGAAGCTACTTGTTTCGAAAGCCGTTCGGGGAGTGATTTTTCCAACTACCGGCAACACCTGATCCTGTTCCAGAAACTGTAACTTCTGTTGGTGCCACCACCCCTGCGTCAAAAACTCAGCTCCTCCCGGAAACAGCTCATCATTCTGGCAACAGTGGCAGTTTCTCCGCATCAAAATGGGACCATGCCATGACTGCCTTGACATCTGAAAGTTGCCATCCAGTGGAGCCACTTGCCCCTCCAATCCGTCTCTATCCAGTGCTCAGTGCTGAATTTTCTCCTCCATCATCATGGCCTCCTTGCTTCAGCATCTTCTGACAAAGAGCTCTGCCCGAGCTCTCGTTCTAATCTACCATGCAGATCAATTTTAGCACCGTCTTCAGATCACCACCTCAGCGAGTGTGACGCTTCAATCGCGCATGATCCACCCTCTGGCCTCATAATGGCTGGTTTATTTGGATCACATGAAGCGTCTTCTCAACGTCCCACTAACTGCAGCAATTTGGACCACTCCAGTGTTCCAAATTCATCAAGTGTCCACACTGTAGAGTTTCCAATAGCTGGCACATCATACGAACTGCCAAATCTTGCTTCTCAAATTCAGCTTCCCCGGTGTGAAGAATCATACGCCAGCCAATCTGGTGCAATTGGGTTGCCGTGCGTGGCTACAGCCCCTCCTCGTGCCAGTGCTCTTTGCGATGGCAGTGCTTCAGCGTCTGTTTTTGCTGGATGCGAGGCTCAGTGCACCCGTGTGCCCTTCAGTGCACATGGCTTCGATACCTCGAAACCACCTCCAAATCTGGCACATTCCAGGAATCCCAAGAGTGGACCTGGGATTCCTGCAATCCCTGAAGCTGGTCATGCGGTGGCTTCAGCCCCTTCTTGTTCAAGGCAGCATCAGACCACCCACAAAATTCGGATGGGTAGTGCCAAATCGGTCAGTTCCGGAGCGGAAGTCCGACCTGGAACCATTCCCTCCCTCTCGCATTCGCCGGTTAAGCTGCCTGATAGTCGGCATCAACAGCGAAACATCGGAGTTCGCAGCGCCGAACGCAGGCCAATTGCTTTCCCGCGTGACATGCAGCCCTACATTCCTCGTCGTCAACATCTTACCGGATCTCCTCGGGATAAGGTGATCGTCATAGGTGACTCGTTGGTGCGAGGAATCGGCAAGTGTATAAGGCAACCCGGAGTCAGTGTTCTATCGCTGCCAGGTGTTCGCGTTGGCCAGTTGGCATCTTATGTGCTATCGTCCGAGTCTCTACTCAAAAATGCAGAAATCGTAATTCTGCATGTGGGCACAAATGATCTGCCAAAGTGTTCCAGTCTCGAGCTGTTGCTCTGTGATTTCGCAGATTTAATCAGTGCCGTGAGGCTCTCGGCCCCGAAGCTGAAGCGTGTCGTTGTGTCAGGAATTGTGAAACGCGCTGATTTCACTTCCGAAGATATCTTCGACGTTAACACCATGCTTTGGCACTTCTGCAAGGCGAGATCCATCCTGTTTTCGGACGTGAACTATGGATTTCGCAGTGCATGGCTCAAGAAGGACGGATGCCACCTGACCTTTCAAGGTCAATCTGAACTGTTTAAGTCATTATTTGATTGTTTACTGTTCAATAATGCAAAAAACGGGCATTCTCTTCGGAGAAACCACCACAGAAGATGAGCTCTTCTGATATTCCTGTCGCTACAAGCTGTTGCCTCACTCAAAATACTCTTACCATTCGCAGTCCACTCAAACTTTTTAATTCACCAGCTTTTACATGTAACACAGCCTCTGAATCCAAGCTTTCCTCCAATATTTCTAAAATGGCTGAGGGAAAGTCGTCTCCTTTGGCAGACCCGAGTGACAGAGTTACTTTCGCTCCTTGTGGTTCTTCTCCGGGCAGTCATTCCGCATTTGGGAGTTCACTGTCTTTGCCGCCCTCTTCTCCCAGATCCTTGGTTGTTCTTAAATTGCCAAAGCATCTGTTATCTTAAAGAGGGTCATCTTACGAGAGTTTCTGAATGAGCATAATGTCTTTATATTCTGTTTGACTGAGTCGTGGCTGCAAACCGACATTCATTCGCAAGAGATTTTCCCATCGGCTTTCGATATTCACCGCAGAGATAGAATATTGGGTGGCCAAAGAGGTGGAGGTGTGATTCTAGGGGTGCACAAATCCTTTTGCAGTACTCAAATTCCATCTGGGTTGTGCGATAATAGCCCCGCCGAAATTGTCTGGTGCCGTTTTAAATTGAAGGAGACAGTTGTTGTGATTGGGTGTGTATATATTCCACCGAATATTTCCAAAGGAAGTACCTTGTTTGATGATATTTATGATTCTGTTGTTTTTAAATTTTTCCAATGATGTGATTTTCTTTCTGTGTGGTGATTTTAATGCACCAAATTCGCTAAATTTGTCTTCGGCAAGTGGTTTTAAATCAAAACGACAAATTCGTTTTGAAGCTAATGCAGGTTTTTTCACTCAAGCAGCTGGTCACTGCTCCCACCCGCATTCGTGGTGCTTCGGCTCATGCATTGGATCTTGTCCTAACAAATTGCCACTTATATCTTGAAACGAATGTGGTTCCTGGAATATCTGATCACGAAGGGGTGAAACTTACTTGGCCAGACAAATTTGGTGAGGGCAATACGTCATCCAAGGCAGTTCCCCTTCGTGCTCTCTATAGCCAGGCAAATTGGTCTTTCATTGGATATTTGGCCACTTGGATCTTCCTTGGTTTCAAAGAGAAGATATCTGAGTTGTCGGTGGATGATGCGTGGCTTTTATTTAAAACTAATTTGCTAAATTGCCTAAAGTATGTCCCTATTGCAAAGATAAGAGAGAAAAAAAATCTCCCTTGGGTAAATCATTCGCTCAAGAAACTACTCAGACAATTGCGAGTGGCAAATTCTCGTTGGCGCCGTACTGGACTTGCAAGTGACATCTCCTCTTACGCAAGGCTGAAAGCTCACGCTGTTGATATGAATGATGCCTTGCAGAACAGATTTTTGTCCTCAGCAATTGCCTCAGGTGCGTCACGTCCCTTCTGGCGTTATATGAAATCTCTTCGGGGTGATCAAGCACCGTCAACTCTTAAAAAAGCTGATGGCACACAGCTTACTTATTCTGTTGACATAGCTAATGAGTTGAACGCTTATTTTTGCAGCGTCTATGCCAAACGCCCTGACGGGCAACACTTGGAGATATTGTTGACAGGTTTCGCCCATCAAATTTGGAAAATCTTCTATTCCCAAAAAATAACGAGTTGTGGAATTTTCGCCTTCTTCGCAAGATCAAACCAAAAAAGGCGGCGGGGCCTGATGGCATTCCTGGGAGGCTTTTAAAAGAGCTGGCCTTGCCATTATCAGCTCCTCTCGCTGCATTTGTTGAAAAAATGTTTGTTTCCGGAAACTTTCCCTGTGAATGGAAGCAAGCAACTGTTGTTCCAATTCCGAAGAGTGGTGCCAACAAAAATGTGGTGTCCGGATACCGCCCAATTTCCTTGACGTGCTTGTGTTCAAAGCTTGTGGAACAAATTCTTCACAGCTATTTGTTAAATTTCTTAGAGTCGCTTAATTTTTTTCATTGCTATCAATTTGGCTTTCGAAGGAGATTGTCATGCGAGCTGCAGGTCATCTCGCTTGCTGATGACATTCATCGCTCTCTTGACGAAAAGGCCTCGGTTCATGCTGTCTTCCTTGATTTTCAGAAAGCCTTTGATGTAATCCCATACGAGCTTCTCATCTTAAAATTGGCCAGGCTAAAGGTACCTTCCTTTTTGCTGGACCTCCTTTGCTCTTTTTTGGAAGGGCGTTCTCATCATGTCACTGTTTCGGGGATGAGGTCTTCCAATCTTTCAGTGACTTCAGGGGTGCCTCAGGGCAGTGTTTTGGGACCTCTCCTTTTCCTAGTGTTATAAATGACATAACGGAAGGCCTTTCTAGCTCAATTCGTCTATTTGCAGACGATGTGGTGCTATATCGTAAGGTGACAAATGATGAGGATCACATGTCTTTGCAAAACGACCTGAACATTTTGAAGCATGGTGTGCCACGTGGAAGATGAGCTTAAATGTTGATAAATGCAAATCTATCATATTTACAAGGCAAAGAAAACTGACAGCCATCAATCGAGTTGTTTATAAACTAAATGATATTGCTATTGAATATGTTTCTAGCTATAAATATCTTGGATGTATTTTCTCCAGTGATATGAGTTGGCAACTACACATATCCTCCGTCTGCTCTAAAGCTAGTAGATCACTTGGATTTCTGATCCGAAATTTGAAGAAAGCCACAATGAAAGTCAAGTTAAGAGCTTTTAAAACTTTAGTTATCCCTGTCCTTGAGTATGCATGCGCTCTCTGGGATCCCTACTTGGCTTGTGATATTCATGCGCTAGAAAGGGTTCAGCGTCGGGCAGCCAGAGCCATCACTGGAAATTATGACCGAAATTCCAGCGTATCTGCAATTCTGAATGATTTGGGTTGCCAACACTCCGTGAACGCCGAGAGCATCATCGTTTGGAGCTTCTGCGGACAATTCTTTTTGGTGATGTCCTTCTCCAGCTTCCGCCTTGCTATTCGCTCAAATCCATTCAGAGAAGAACAGACAATGGTGCGAGCTTTACCCATCCCACATGCTCTTCCAGTGCTTATCACAATTCTTTTTTTCCACGAACCATTCGTGACTGGAACTCCCAACCTTCTGAATCGGCCAACATTTCTGCGTTCTTGCACAAAGCTGCACAAAGCTGATACGTTGCCTTCTCTGTTTACTTTTTGAATTTAAATTTCAATAAGATCTCCATGTTACGTTTTTCTTAAATCAGTTGTCCCTATACGCACTATTCGTTTTTGTAGTTAAGTCCTTCTGCCATCTCTGCAGTCGTATTGTGTAAAGAATAAAGAATAAAGAATAAAAGGGTAATTGGACATGCGCAAAAGAAAAAGTAACCCCAATTTGAGAACTTCGTAAAGTACTTGCTTTAATCTTTTTTGAAAGAGAGACAACATATGATAGATAAAAAAATCCAGAGAAAATGGAATATGAACATAATGAAAAATAGTGACCCGATGAGAATTCCATGAAGTACTCATAAATACGTTAATCTTCTTTTGGAACCGGTGACAAAATATCAAGAATTTAAAAAGTTAACCAAACCGCAACAAACGTTGACCAAGCTTCATCATTGACCATGTCTGCCTAAAACTTGTAAGACGTAAGAAATGTATTTGCGTTAACTTTTATGTTCGTTAACCAATTCTACCGCAGGACTTGCGATGAAAGATCGTTGCTGTATTCCATATTATAGCCTGGATTGAAAAACGCAACCTTCTAGACGAGAAAAATTAATGCCCTTCCATAAACCCGTATTCCAAGTTATTTCTCAGTACGAGTATAACTGATGGACGGATGATGATCATGTGTTTTGGCTTTGTAGATTCGAGTCCGTCATCACAGGATAATACTAAACTGATTAACGCCATCAAGGAAATTCTACGCAACTCCTTCAAAGTTAACGATTTGATGCGTAAGTTATTACGTAGACAGTGATGCCCACAAGCGGCATGGCGTGCATCTTCTAAACCGAAAAGATCAATTGTAATAATCAGAAGAATTAAATTCTAACGAAACTGCCAAAACTGGTTGCAACTACGCTGTCATCCAAAACAGCATACTAACGTTTTGAATGTGTTCGAAGCAGATGATATGAACAGCAGCTCGCATCAGGTTCAGATGGCACGTTACAGTTATGAACAGCAGCACGCATCACGTTAGCTAGCTAGTTAGCTAGTTATCTCCTTAGTTAGCTAATTAGTTAGCTAGTTAGTAAGCTGGTTACTTAGCTAGTTAGTTAGCTGTTTAGTTAACTAGTTAGATAGATAGTTAGTTAGTTAGCAGTTAGCTAGTTAGCTAGTTAGCCAGTTAGATAGTTTGCTAGTTAGCTAGTTAGATAGTTAGCTAGTTAGCTAGTTGGCTAGTTAGCCAGTTACTAGGTTGCTAGTTAGTTAGTTAACTTCAAGTTAGCAAGATTTGAAATTTTCGCCAGATATGTAGTTTTCATTGCCATTGACTTCCCCATTTGTGGAGGTACACTGGAAAAAATATGCCTCTTTTTCTGAATCTGTTCTTTAATGTCGACATTTCCTTTTATCAACAGTTTCCTTCGTTCATTTAAAGTTCTTCAAGAAACTCTTGGGCATAAATTTCGGTTCCTTGAAGCTCCGAAGAACACAAATGGCGAGTCAAAGTATATTCGGACTACTCGGGCTCCAATCAGAATATGGAAATTCACCAACTGTAGAAATAAAAAAATCCCACCGTATCTAACTTTTATATTTGCTCTGCTGCCTTCCGACAATTTTCGTTCAGTGATTTTTGTTTTTGTTTTCGATCTTATCCTACAATACCCTCCATTTCTCTCTCTACATTTTATTTTTCATCAGTTCGAGCCCTTGGTGTGCCGGTCCTCAACAAAATTGCCGACGATGTGCCAGGTACGTGTCTCAATTCATTCAGCAGAAATGGAACTTTTGTGGGCTGAAAGAATTTATTCATAAATGGTAACTTTTTTCCGATCTCATGAGATGCTTAGTAGTATTACTTCTAATAATTTCCTCTGAATTACTTCTATCTCGATATGTATTCCCATGATCGCTATACCAACAGAATTCCTCCGCCACAACTGCGGCTGAGGAATTCTGTTGGGCCATGCATCCGTCACCCCCCGTGACAAGGAACATGGAGGAGCTGCCGACACAATCAATTTCAGACTTGGACTTGGGATTAAATTCACGAGGCAATACAATCAGCTCATATCTATACTCGTCGCTGTGTTGTGCGTTATTGTGCCGGCCAGAACACTGGTCAGAACAATGGTCAGAACACTGGCCAGAACACGGTTCACAGGTTGGATATCAATATGCGTCAGCTTTGCTTTGAACAACAATCTTGATTCTCTTATGACGAGCAATACGAATACATGTATTATTTCTTTCAACCTAAAAAATATGGACTCATGTCCTTATGATTCTCACCGACTGAACAATTCGGTTAACTTTAGGCCTTCAACAAGATACCATACTGGAGACGTTGATAGCCATCAACAACAAGTCATATTCAGGTAAACTCACACAGACTGGCTTTCAGCTATCTATCGATTTTCGCTTTTGGCTCTATGATTTGCATTGTCGCCTGCATGTGAACGCCAAGATTTTTCATGTCCGTTTACATTTCCTTTGGTCAGTTTTGATCCCATCCAGACTCGCTTTGAATGTCAGTGACACTTGCGGTCGGCCAGTTAGGATGTCTAACCAAAAATCGCATAAGGCACTAATGGCCTTTCTGAAAATCAAGAAATGCAACCTTTCGAGCCTTTTATTCTAAAAGCCAGACTAGGAAATAAAAAATCGGTAGTATGGTTCAGAATACCTGCCGACATTGGACTGGACGAGTTGGCACCCTTGCTCAGTGATATACTTAAACTAACCCAAACCTAACCTAACCTTACCTAACCTAACCTCCTAAAGGTACCTAACCTAACCAAGCCTAACCTAACCTAATCTTCCTGTCCAATTCAGGCGACTTCAGCGTGTGTGAACTCGTTCAAAAACCACCATTTTTGAAATGTCGGCCGGTATTTCGGACTGCAACCAAAAAATCAAATAGACTAAATCCTTCTCCCGGGTGCCAACGCAGGTTCAAGCGGTTACTAAGAATTATGCACACTAAAACCTCCCATATCTAATACCGACCCACCAAACCTCCGCGGTAGACGTACTTTTCGGAAGCGGTTAACACAACCAGCTTCGCAGAACAAAGCAAAAGCCCTGAAAACAGGATCGAATGAAAAAAATCAACAATTCCACTGTCCATAGCTCGCGAATTTCCAAATTCAAAACAAATCGCATGACTTTCGACCAATCAGGTGCTTTCCCAATTTAAATCCGCGTTTACGACATTAAAGCAAATCTAACTTAACCTAACCTTACCTAACCTAACCCAACCCAATCTTTCCCCTTCCTGGTGTCGACAACTGCGACTGGTGTCAAAAACATTTCTGTATTTTAAAAAACAAAAATCTAAAATTTTTACCCCAGGTGGGATTCGAACCACCACCACCCGCAGCGGCAGCAGGCTGTCTAGACCACTCGGCCACAGAGGCTGCTGCCGGAAATCGCTTCGGAAAGGTGTATTCATGAAACTGTTTTTATAATTGCGTCATTACGATTTTGCTCGCATCCGATTGGTCGAAATTCATGCGATTTGTTTGGAATTTAGAAATTAGCCCATAGCTCGCCCTGCATTTCACTTTCACTTATTTTTTTTTTTTTGGTTTGGGATCTCATGGGACAGAATTCGTTTATCGAAATTCAAACGAAAACGAATTTTTCGATTTCGAAAAATCGAAAACGAAATTCAAACCAAAACGAAATTCAATCGTTAGGATTCGTTGGCGTTATGCGAATCCCGGAAAATTTGAGATGGAATTATGAATATTCACTTTTCTATGCTCAACAGCGGAAAGGTAACCAGCAGGTAATTCTTTCAGGTTTAACCCACTGCGGTTCTGTCCACAGGCCCCATCTGTAAAGCATTTCCGACTCTGCTACCTTTCACGCAAGTTATTACAGATCGAGTGCGGCGGCAGAAGAGAAAACTCACGACCAAGGAGGATTGTTAAAAGGCGAGCCAGCCTCAGTTCGTGGTTATCCGTCCAATTTTAGATGTTTTTCATTTTCCCACGATTGGTTTAAGATGCAGGTTGGGACATGTTATAAAATTCGGATGGTTTTAAAATGAGTTATAAAAGGTTTGGATTTCGGTTAGGTTAGGGTTAATTCAGCACAAATTAAACTGCGAATTTGATGACGTTGTCACCTCGGGCGTCTAGCCGCTAGAGATGGTATCTCGCATGCAGCGTGGCTTTTCGATTTTGCTTTTTATAATTTTCAGTTCCAGACAGAAAAAATGTCATGGTTGATCGAATTCAGAGAGCATGGAAGGATGCTAAGGATGCAAATAAAGGTAGATTACCCAGAGTTTAAATTGTGATGGCTCCCTTCAGCTGTAAGAGCCGGTCCACCCTGGAAGTGCCGGCCCCCGAAGTCGACAAACTTTTTCCCCTCGAGATGGAAGCCCGTGCAATAAAGATCTGTGCAGAAATCTTTATCTTTTTTCTTCAGAAAATCATGCGTACGGGCATGTGTGTCCTCCTCTGTTGGAATCCTTTTCCCGTTCGTGTCTTCCCGAAAACCGAATTGGCCAAAAGGCCCTTTCCAAAAATGTCTCTGCCCGTTACAAAACTTTCCTGCTCTTTTCATCTCTTCACAACAGATGCACTTGGTGCTGTTGTTGTCAGTGATGATTTGAAGACAACCCACCGAGGGGCGGAGGAGAATGAAAATTTGAGTGAGAAAAATACGTAGGAGACAGAGTCTCAGCCTTCAAATCCTGAAATAATAAGAAATCAAATAGTCTATGAACAAAAGAAAGATAAGAATCTTTCAAAGAGTGAGAGATCACAAGACAGAAAAATAGAGACAGGGTATAAAAGAACTCGATAGGATGAGAGGACTAAATCAACCCTGCAATGCTGACCAGCATAGTAAATCCGCAGTTGCTGAATTATGAAATGTTCAAAGTAGCTAATTGATCCTGTTTCCAAAATCCAACCGCAGTTTTCACCAAATTGCAGCAAAAATTGAAAGAGCAGTAACAAAATATCAGAGTTGTTTGCGCTTGTTCCGAGGTCCGCACTTCTGCCGGGAATAGGTGCTGGGTCTCTCTCGTGCACCCATAGTTTGGACTGGAACAGAGATGACAATACAAAGACAAGCTGGAAAAGGCGATAATTCTTTTTGGCAATCCAGGGAAATATGAATGGCAATCATTTCGAACAATGCTGCGTGCCCTTCAATTAATCCTTCGTTCTGACAGAGAGTCAGCACCCACCCGCAACAAGAATGTGACCCTTTCATGGGAACATAGCCTTTGAGTAAGGCTTCGTTGCGACCAGTTTGAATTTTAGTGGTCTATTTTCTTGACCGAAGATCATCTTTTACCCCCCGGATTCGTTTTCCAGATCCAAATAGCAGTTGAAAATATAATCCACTGTATGATAAATGAGTTCAAACGTTGGACCAATGTCCAAGAAACTTCTTGTGAAAATGTTGCAAATGCGTAACTTATCATTACACATCATAACTTTTACACCTTAGAAAATGTGTATCGCGGAGGGATGTACGTTTTGATTCGTGGACAGCGCAAAGTGTGCAGCAGAAATGAGATTGTGGTGGTTTGTGCTGCCATTCAGTTTTGGAAACCTGCAGACACCGACATATTAATCAATCCTTTATCTGACAGAGAAATCCAATGTGAAAGTGGTGTGCACTATAGTCTGATAAGAATTTACACCAGTATTATATTTACACTTACTCCGGGGAGATTTGGCTGAGGTCTTGCTAATACTGCGGCGTAATACACCGACAAATTAATCAATCCTTTATCTGACAGAGAAATCCAATGTGAAAGTGGTGTGCACTATAGTCTGATAAGAATTTACACCAGCATTATATTTACACTTACTCCGGGGAGATTTGGTTGATGTCTTGCAAAACTGAGGCGTAATACACCGACAAATTAATCAATCCTTTATCTGACAGAGAAATCCAATGTGAAAGAGTTGTGCACTATAGTCTGATAAGAATTTACACCAGTATTATATTTATACTTACTCCGGGGAGATTTGGTTGAGGTCTTGCAAAAACTGCGGCGTAATACACCGACAAATTAATCAATCCTTTATCTGACAGAGAAATCCAATGTGAAAGTGGTGTGCACTATAGTCTGATAAGAATTTACACCAGCATTATATTTACACTTACTCCGGGGAGATTTGGTTGAGGTCTTGCTAATACTGCGGCGTAATACACCGACAAATTAATCAATCCTTTATCTGACAGAGAAATCCAATGTGAAAGTGGTGTGCACTATAGTCTGATAAGAATTTACACCAGTATTATATTTACACTTACTCCGGGGAGATTTGGTTGAGGTCTTGCTTATTCTGCGGCGTAATACACCGACAAATTAATCAATCCTTTATCTGACAGAGAAATCCAATGTGAAAATGGTGTGCACTATAGTCTGATAAGAATTTACACCAGCATTATATTTACACTTACTCCGGGTAGATTTGGTTGAGGTCTTGCTAATACTGCGGCGTAATACACCGACAAATTAATCAATCCTTTATCTGACAGAGAAATCCAATATGAAAGTGGTGTGCACTATAGTCTGATAAGAATTTACACCAGCATTATATTTACACTTACTCCGGGGAGATTTGGTTGAGGTCTTGCTTATTCTGCGGCGTAATACACCGACAAATTAATCAATCCTTTATCTGACAGAGAAATCCAATGTGAAAGTGGTGTGCACTATAGTCTGATAAGAATTTACACCAGCATTATATTTACACTTACTCCGGGGAGATTTGGTTGAGGTCTTGCTAATACTGCGGCGTAATACACCGACAAATTAATCAATCCTTTATCTGACAGAGAAATCCAATGTGAAAGTGGTGTGCACTATAGTCTGATAAGAATTTACACCAGTATTATATTTACACTTACTCCGGGGAGATTTGGTTGAGGTCATGCTTATTCTGCGGCGTAATACACCGACAAATTAATCAATCCTTTATCTGACAGAGAAATCCAATGTGAAAGTGGTGTGCACTATAGTCTGATAAGAATTTACACCAGTATTATATTTACACTTTCCGGGGAGATTTGGTTGAGGTCTTGCTTATTCTGCGGCGTAATACACCGACAAATTAATCAATCCTTTATCTGACAGAGAAATCCAATGTGAAAATGGTGTGCACTATAGTCTGATAAGATCTACACCAGCATTATATTTACACTTACTCCGGGTAGATTTGGTTGAGGTCTTGCTAATACTGCGGCGTAATACACCGACAAATTAATCAATCCTTTATCTGACAGAGAAATCCAATATGAAAGTGGTGTGCACTATAGTCTGATAAGAATTTACACCAGTATTATATTTACACTTACTCCGGGGAGATTTGGTTGAGGTCTTGCTAATACTGCGGCGTAATACACCGACAAATTAATCAATCCTTTATCTGACAGAGAAATCCAATGTGAAAGTGGTGTGCACTATAGTCTGATAAGAATTTACACCAGTATTATATTTACACTTACTCCGGGGAGATTTGGTTGAGGTCTTGCTTATTCTGCGGCGTAATACACCGACAAATTAATCAATCCTTTATCTGACAGAGAAATCCAATGTGAAAATGGTGTGCACTATAGTCTGATAAGAATTTACACCAGCATTATATTTACACTTACTCCGGGTAGATTTGGTTGAGGTCTTGCTAATACTGAGGCGTAATACACCGACAAATTAATCAATCCTTTATCTGGCAGAGAAATCCAATGTGAAAGTGGTGTGCACTATAGTCTGATAAGAATTTACACCAGTATTATATTTATACTTACTCCGGGGAGATTTGGTTGAGGTCTTGCTAATACTGCGGCGTAATACACCGACAAATTAATCAATCCTTTATCTGACAGAGAAATCCAATGTGAAAGTGGTGTGCACTATAGTCTGATAAGAATTTACACCAGTATTATATTTACACTTACTCCGGGGAGATTTGGTTGAGGTCTTGCTAATTTTTGCGGCGTAATACACCGACAAATTAATCAATCCTTTATCTGACAGAGAAATCCAATGTGAAAATGGTGTGCACTATAGTCTGATAAGAATTTACACCAGTATTATATTTACACTTACTCCGGGGAGATTTGGTTGAGGTCTTGCTAATACTGCGGCGTAAATTGTGTCACTGTCCCACCGCTGCAGAGAAAAGTGAGATCGGGTCATTGTTTATGCTGCAGTTTTTGTTAGACCTCAACCAAATCTCCTCGGGATTAGCGTTAGTATTTACACCAGAATTTACACCGCAGTTTTATAATACAACTTCGTTCCACTCAACTATTTCGATCGTTTGAAAGAATGTTATGACAATGATTTCCGTAAGCTGAGGTCTTAGGGAGTTTCACACCTTTGTTTCGTTCATTTTTAGAAGCCGAAGTCGACCCCGGCCCTGATGTTCCTGCCACGCCAGAGTTCGAAGTTCCGGAAATTGACATCAAACAATGTAAACTCCTTGTTCTATCCAGATATGTTTGCTGCCATGATGGGACAAGTTCTGATCTTGCTTGCGCGCTCGACCGTAGCTTGAACAGAACCCGCATGACGCAACTAAGAATGCTTTAATCGAAAAGTTTATTGGAATAACTTGCGGCAAACTCTGCATACTAAGGGTGTCAAAAGATGTAAACATCTCTTTGTGTTCGGGCCTACCCTACCATAGGAATACATTCCACTCCAAAATTCTTCGAATAGCAGAGTTCGTTATTCCCATTCGCCATTTTTATTCGTAGAATCAACGGCAACGCAACATGCGCTGCAGACCATCACGACAATCGAGAGCAATGGTTTCTTTTTCCAGCAGGTTTTTCATGAGGAAAACTTTCCGCCAAATTGAAGATTTCATCTTACACCCCTTTCACGCCAGGAAATGTATAGATGTATTGATGTTATGATCTCAAAGTGCAGACATGTCATAAAACATTACGAAGGCACTGGTTTTTATTTCCAACAGTTTTTTAATGAGGAAAACTTTCCGGCAAACTGAAAATTGCCTGGAGACTTTGCTGAAGTGTGGAGAATCTCGAACTGGCAAACATCAAAGTTTGCAATGAAAGTCTAAAATGATCTTCACGTGAAAAAAATCAATACATTTGAAACACTTTCATAAACTGCCACAGCTTAAGTTGTAACTATTACGAGCACATCAAAGCAGTCGCCACATTTTCGTGCAAATGGGAGAATGGATCCCAATTTGAGAGTTAATTAATTTTTTCCCGGCAATCAACCACGGCAATTGCCGATTCGGATCTAGATCCATATGGACAGCATGTCGGCATGCAACGATAAAAGTTCCTGAACAACTCCGCGAGGAGTTCCTGGATCATTTTTAATACACCAGCATTTGTCGATAACGTTTAGCTCCTTGCAGGAGGTCGAAGTAAACATCATCCGTAGAGCAGATAAAATCCCCTCCATCATAAGATTTTTTCAAGGATTTCCGGTTCCATGATTTGATTGGTGCGGTTCACGTACAAGATTGCTTCCATCGCGTGCATCGGTACTCTTGATTGCTGTTTCTTGTAGCGAGCTTCTTCTAAAGTTGCACGAATCTGCGTGCCTATTATATTTTTCGCAGTTGCTGTGTTTTCGTATGTTCCAAACTGACAGCTCCATACAAGGCGGGTTCTTCCTTTTGATTAAATAAAAGCATTCATATTCACATTGGTACGATGACGCACATCCGAGCGCGCCCTACACTGGAGCGAGCATCCAATGAGAATCCGTCAGGATCTACCTAGAAAACTATAGCTTAGTGGCACTTAAGTTCTCTGACTTCTCAGTGTCTGGTGTTCCAAATCCACTCCCTACATAGCAGTGCCATACTTCAGGAAGATTGAAATTCTTGTTGTTTGCGGCAAGCGTTTTTAATTTGGAACCCCTTGAGATGCTGTTTATATTTCTATCTTTCAGTGAACATGCTCAGCATACCAGATTTGGATACTGTATACAATGACTTGACAAGTAAGTTGAGGTTGAAGCGTATCGAAAAGAAAGTTGATACACAAGGTAAAACCGTTTTGTCCCGTATTTTCCCGTTCGTTTTTTCCCGTGACATTTTTTCCCGCCACATTTTTTCCCGTGTCTTCTTTTCCCAGTAACTTTTTTTCCCGTATCATGTTTTCCCAGAGTAACTTTTTTTCCCGTGTCATATATTTTCCCGTGTCATTATTTCCCGTAACGTTTTTTCGCAGTAACTTTATTTCCCGTTACATTTTTTCCCATCGCATTTTTGTGAAACCTCCGTGTAGTTGGCATGCCATATCGCAAACACGAACACTGATTTTGTCGGTCAGTTGTGCCTCTCATAATTTTCAACAATAAATTGTCACTTGCCTGCAAGCATCCACCTGCAGACACCTGTATGTGTGTAACTGCAGGTGCATGCTTAACCTTCTAAAGGTCTCATATAAGCTCTCCTCGAGGGCTATACCTGGAATTTGGGGCGAACAGAATAACGGAGCACTTCTGCAGAAAGTTGCCAATTTTTTTTATCGAAAGTACGAGTACGACTCGCGACAGTTAACCAGTGCTAATTCCAAAGTGCAATTTCATCCCAGAAGAGGGGTCATTGTTGGCGGTCCTGAATAACAGGACGGGTTTCTCGGTGTGCGACATAAGTGAAACCCTTGTGAAAGAGAGCTCAGATTCAGTAGTCCTGAAATAAGAGAACTATCGTCTCAAGTGAATCACTCCGGATCCAAGGGCTTTGAGACATTGCCAGAGATCCAGAGCAAGAAGTCATGCCGTCGGCACAAGCCCCGAAAGTAATTGAAGTAGGTACAAGCAAAAGACATCGAATATAAGGTTATTGCGTTCGCTGGAAGTACGGCAAAAAACCGAGAGATGGCAGGCAACGTGACGTCACCGGGAGCTAAAATAAAAGTGATTTATCAAACATGAATTGGTGTTGCAGCTTTTCTCGCTGCGTTTATTTCCCGAATTCGTCTCAGTGTTCGTGTGCGCACAAATTTTTCAATGGCCTGGGCCAGGAAATGAGTTTCACTTGGTTTTTTGCCATCGTCTGCGTGGTTCGAAAAAGACTGAAAGCACTGCTCAAAATCAGTCACTGCTGCAAGCCACACTGGAGTTGGGTGTAAAAGTCCACCTTTAGTTAGCCTTCAGTTATGGACTCGATCCAGCCGGATGAAACGGGGTCATGATATGCGACTTTTTCGCTGCAACTACCGCCAGTGAACTGTCAATTTCTCTCATAAAAAAGGTCGATAGGTATATCCTGCCAGGTATAGGTATACCTAAGCCATTCACATTTCGAATATGAGGCTTCGAATGCTTCCTCAGCATCCTCGGCTTCGAACTCGCAGCTCACTTTCCTGTCGAATTCCATCTCTTCTCCCTCCTGCTACATGTGCGCACCAGCGACACCTCAATTCTGCTCCAAACTTTTTGGGCAATGCCTGCCATCATGCAGGTTTTGGAATCACTGGCATGTTCATCAGAAAAATGGCAGAAGCCTTTGAGAACCGGGTCCCAATCGAATATTCTTGCACAGCTTTGTGAAAGAATTTTTTTTTTTCTGGCGAGTACCGGGCCCCAATCGAACATTCTTGCACAAAGGGCTCTCTGCCACCGAAAGTCGCGTCAGGGTTTTGAGAAACGCGTCCGGGGAGACGTGTCCCCCTCCCCGAATGGGAAGAAATTTTTAAAAAATGAACCTCAAATGGTTCTCAGAATGCTCAATTTAAAAAAAAAAAGATTTTTTCGACACAAACTGTGGGGATAAAGCTGTTTCTTGCCAATGGCAAATCTGACGAATGTTGTCATTTCAAATTCGCAATATGCTGCTAAAATAAAGTACAAAACAAAAAATACCCTGAAGTTTAAACAAATTCCATGGGGACTAGCCTGCGTGCAACAGCATGGTTGGCAGGGGTTGTGGCTGGCGGTTGCAGCAGTCGTTGAATTCGATTTCTGACGATGTCGATGGATTGAGAGTGGCATCGAAAATGGAGTTGGTTTTCAAAGAACGAGAAAGAATGATAGCGGCAAACCCAGCTTCCTTCGCAGGGACGGAATTATTTCTATCGTCCACAATTGACCAGCTTTTCTTCTCTCTGTCGCGACCACTTGAACAGTTCCAAAAAAATCCCCACCCCAAAAAAGGTCCGTCGCCACTTTTTGCCGCCCTCACAATTTTGCCGCCCCAGTCCGGACCCATCGAGCCTGTTGTAAATCCGGCCCTGTGTGGAACTGCTGAAAAGTCGAAATAAAACCGACTTTCCTCCTTGGGAGAAACGTGAAAAAACATTGCAACCCCACGGTACTTGCACACCATTTTGGTGGTCACTTGCGAAAAGCAAAGCAGACGCACCCAGACAGAACACAACTGCACAAACACAGCACATCGCAAAACATTTCTGAAAATGTGGCTTCAACGAGGGCGAAAATCTCGCGCAACATCCACTCGTTGCGCACCACAGACACCACAGTGAATTGTCGAATTGCGGTTCAGGCAACGTGATTCTAATACTTATTGAGTATTAAAATCACGTTGGTTCAGGGAAGAATACGCAAACACGGGAGAGAGAAAAGGAGTTGCTGGCTCGTTCCTCACCCGAGATTCACACAACTGACCGACAAAACAAAAATCTTCACGCGGTGTCCCCAAACCTCAACAATTATCATTCTGGATGCGACTGATGCGAGTTGCCTTCGCTGGACGGACGGCACCTTGTGTCTTCTCCAAGGCAACCGGCTGCGAGCGTTCGATGCTGTCTCGCGCTGACGTCACAAAACGCCGGCGCTCTATGGGAACTTTTCTGAATTAAAAAATGACACCCCCTGGGTACAAGTGAGTCTGAAATAAGAGGCTATGTATTCTCATTGGCTTTGATGTGATCAAAAGACAGAAAGGTCCAGTGGAGTGTTACAAGTTTCCCAAAGAATCACTTTCCCCTAAAACTCCAAGAGGTTTCCCCCATTCTACAATTTTAATATTTGAAGATCCCCTGTCCTCACTCAACAATGCATGGACGAACCACGAAGCTGCCCCTTGTGCATAGCAATATTGGAATTTCTTTTCACACATTGGGTTTACTCATTTAAATATTGCCTCCGAAACTTGTTTTTACTTTTTATTCGCCAGATTGCAACAAAGCGTCACAAAAGGGGTCGGAATTGAACCACGGTCAACAAACGGGATCTTCAATTTCCACGAAATCCAACACTTGCAAAACAATCACCAATCGTTTGAATGTTTGTTAACAGTATAACAGCACCACGTGTGTTCAGTATGATGGATTGTGTCAAGGTTTCTGCAATTGCAAACTCACCATGGACCAGTGGCATGAGAGACCGAAAAGAAAACTCATCGACACCACTTGGAGGCATGGACTTCAACGCAACACATGAATGACAGCTATGAGAGCACATTTCGCATTGTGGTTTACCAACTACACAGACTTTTCCGATCACAAAAGTAAACGAGAAAAAAATAACTGGGAAAAAATGTTACGGGAAATAAAGTTACTGGGAAAAAACGTTACGGGAAACAAAGTTACTGGGAAAAAAGTTACGGGAAAAAAAGAAACGGGAAAATATGAAACGGGAAAAAAAGAAACTGGGAAAATAAGTCACGGGAAAAACGTGACGGGAAAATATGTCACGGGAAAAAACGAACGGGAAAATACGGGGCATAACCGGTAAAACATCCTTAACTGCTGCCATTAATAATTGCCTTCCATCAGTTGCGTTATTGATTCTGGTTACGAAAAAGGAAAACCGGTTTTGTGTCCCTCTTTGCTGTTTCCAACCGCAAATCGATATACCTACTGGGGCTAAAATGCTTCAGTTTTTTGCGTCATCAGTTTACCAGAAAACGGGGTGTTCCGTTACGCGAATGTTTCAACACACCAAACAAATCGCCAGAGTTTCCACCAAACTGGCGTCCCGAACTGAAACAACCAATGCATCTGTGGCTAACTCACCCTGACAGCACTTCATTACCCTACGCCCACACTGTCAACCTGGTCGTACTTCGCGGTGTTAACCTACTACCTTGTTTTGAACAACTGCCTAGTGTCAAAAAAATACATCGTTATTTTCCAAACGTATTTTTCGAAATATGCATTCAGTGGATTTGGAAATTCTGAATTCCAAACAAATCGCCAGAATTGCAACCGGTGTTTTCCACATCAAAAACACGTTTGCGACATCTAAAACCAATCTAATCTTTCCCAGCCTAACCCAACCTCACCTAACGTAACCTAACCTGACCAAATCTAACCCTACCCCTACCATGGTGTCAACCTAGAGCGTGGTGTCATCCCACTGCGTGGTGTCAACCTACTGCGTGGTTTCAACCTACTGCGTGGTGTCAAGCCACTGGTGTCAAAAAAACCTCGGCATTTTTTCAAAAGATTTCTCCAAAACATCCCGCCACGATTCGAACCCACATCTATGCATTAGCGCACGACGCATCAGACCAATCGGCAGCACTGGCTGCAGCAGAGAATCGCTTCGGAATCCATATTCATGGAAATGTTTTTAAAATAGCGCCAAGGATATTCGTCATAATCTTCACTACTTTCCTAAATCGTTTCAGGTTTACACTTCGGTGAGATGGTGCAGGTTGTCAACAAGCTCAATTCTGGCGATAGAGAAGGTAGAATATCGCACCCTATTTTCATTTACAATGGTGAAATGCAGAGATATCCACACACCACCCCAATTTTTAAACCCCAAATGGCGGGAATGTTGCATTGTACTGACAATGCAACCTTCAAACAACATAACAACGTTCAACATACAACATTCAACATACAATATTCAACATACGAATGCATTTATCCTACAATCACAATCACATTCTGTTCTGTCGCCACAAAACTAACCGTGGGGTGATACAGTGTGGATTAACGCTAATCCGAGGCTTGAAAGTAAATTTTCGCCATTTTCTTCAATGGAAAAAATTCACTCTGCAACCTCGGATTAACGTTAATCCACACTGGATCACCCCACGGTAAAAATCCAGGAGGATAAAAGTCTGTGCATGGTCTGTGTATAGCAAGACGAAACCTATATCGTATCCTCTGGCTCTTTGGTGTTGAAAGCAAAAGGGAGGAGATGACCGCGGAGAATACCAATGTAGAAACCAAGGCTGGTTAAGTAATCTCATTTCACGGTTCTCGAGCGCAGCCAACTTCGATTCGAAAAATGACGTCACTATAGTAATCGCGCATGTACCTACCCTCGCTGCGCTTGTCCAGTTCAGCGATGATTTAGTCGACACGTTGTGTGTTCAAAATATTCGATCTCAAACAAAGTGCTTGGGCTCATCTTTAAATGAGAATTCTTGCTATTTTATGCCAAAGCAGAAATTTGAAGACTTCCATTCGTCCACAAAATCACTTGAAAAGTCTGCATGGAAACAAAAAATCTCGCATTTTACGAATAATAGGTCTTTTTCACGATGTTCCATGTTGCCAAATTGTGATTGGAAGCAGGCGGAAGGATGCCAGTTCCAGGTTTCCAAACATCGCATCATTTCCAACATTCTGAACATCAGCAGGTTCACACTGATTTCAAAATTTCCCACATCGTTCATGAACATCATCCTCACTGAGACTGCGCTGCGCTTCACGGAAACGCATCCAAACTCACAAACTTCGACTGGTTTCGTAGCAAAGACTATGCAGTGTTGTTTTTTTTTTCGAAAAAACGCAAAATGAATCTGTCGCGCACGTGTGTCTTTTGTTGCTTCGAGGGCATTCAAGAACGGCGGTGATGCCAGAGTTGGTGATGCCATGGAATCGCTTGCGCTGTGCTTGGTTTCTCTTTTTCTCTCCCAAATCCAAATCAATTCATCCGTCACTCCCGTTGGTCATCGCTATTCAGAGTCGATCAGTCGCACTTTTGCCAGCGAAGATGCCAGTGAAATGTGCTCTTGTGCGGTGTGCGAAAACAGGGCGCAAAAAGGTTGTGCGACAAGTTTTCATCGATTTCCATGTGACAAATCTGTGCTTTCGCAGTGGATGCACAACTGCAAGCGTGCTGACGATTTTAACCGCAGGACCAGTTCTTGTGCAGTGTTCATTTCACGGATGATGAAATTGATGAACTTCCCAAACTGATTGGCATAAAATCCACACGTTGCAGTGTTTGGAACGAGACCCAAACATTTCACGGGGATGAAATCCGAACCCAACTGGGATCTGTGAGGGCATTTTCTGAAAAGCTTACCTCGCAATTCAGTGAGTTCCCGGTCAAGTACTCGGATTTTTCAACCGGATGAGGACCTACAATTCTTTGAACCATTTGAATAGAAGTTTGATGTCGACAAAGCCAGACCAAAAACCAGACGATTCAGGCCACATGGCGAAGAAGAAGAAAAAGTGGTGGCATTGTGAATGAAGAAAGAAAAATTCTGTTTCTGTGACCAGTGTTCCTTGCAAGGCAGATAAATCGCTTATTAAACCGCTTGCGGGATAATCTCTGAAATCGCTTTTGGCAAAACCCGCAAGGCATTCTCTGAATAGCCTTTCCCCACAATTCATCATAGGTATTTCTTGCGAAACTTGCAACATTTTCAATGAGGAACATTTTATTCATCTGGACGAAAATTCATGAGCTAAGATTCATGGGTGGCGAAAAAAATGGTTCCCACCGTTGTTCTGAGTATGCTTCCACAAGATCAAACATTCAACGATAAATATAAAGGTAAGAATCTATCAGATCTACCTGTAGGCCTACTTTAGGTATCTAAAATAAAAGTAAGTATACTAAATAAAAGACTTATCCTCATTGTGAATAATACCGGCCCGAAAATCGAAAAAAATTGTGCGGATGCGAAAAAACATATGCAGAATCACACGCAGCGCCATTGCTCCCGTCGGGTTCGATGACTCTTCAAATACGTCATCACAGCGCGCACCAATCAAAACGCGTTCTGTTTTCGCTCAAGTGAGACTACCTTTATAAAACGAAACCGCGCCTTTCTACCTTGGCAGAGACAACAAACTCAAAGACGCCGGACGATAAAGGTGAGTACCACATCTTGACACGTTGCAATAGAATAAATACTGATTTAACACCACATGAAACAAATCTTTTTTGTCTCGGTTTAAAGCTGGATTCCATAAAAACTACCCGCGAGACCATACGTTTTCAAACGATCATCCGACAGCACATTTCAATCACGAAACAAAATTTCCGAACCTTTGCACATAACCCGAAACTGGCGCTTCAGTGACAAAATTCCGCGTCCATGTTTTACCCAGCAGCTCCACAGATGTTTTAAGTCGTGCGTGTCATTATTTATATGTAGGTACATGTATATGTCACTACATGTATATGCCATTTTTGATGGATTAAAGAACTATTTTTCGTCGGAATAGACAACTTATAGGCAATGTGGGTTTAGCTACGAGTTATCAGAATCGGGTGCGCGTTTTATTTTCCAGAATTGTAAACGTAGAGATAGATCACACATTAGAGCAGTCTCACAGCAAGTCTTGTCTCAGAACCTCATAAAAGTAGGAGCAGTCTTTTCCAGGCTGTCATGAACAAAAAACTTCCAATTTATCAGCCAACATAATGCACAACAGTTTCCAGTTCCAAACGCACTTAACATGTCAATTTGATTCTGCCGCCACAAATTTCACAGGATATTAAAATGTATCCTTTAAAAAAAGCCGCATCAGAACGGCCAGACTTTTTTAGTGCGACAAAAACCCGCGTCAGAATGGACAGATTTTTTGCATCAGACTTTTTCAGATCGTTTGTCATCCACAGATTGTCACTTGCAGGAATGTGCAAAGGAGAACATTGAAGCATTGACCGTTGCCCATTCTTGCGACTGTAAAGCTGTTTTGGACAGACCATCTGTAAAAGTCTGATGCGAAAAATCTGTCCATTCTGACGCGGGGTTTTTGTCGCACTGAAAAAGTCTGGCCGTTCTGATGCGGCTTTAACACGAACTGTCAGATATTGGTATTGGCATGGGCGCCGATCATGGGGGGTTGGGGGGATGCATCCTCCCCAATAATGGAAAGGGTTATTTTCTGGGGGGATGTTGCCCTTGCCTCATCCCCCGTCAAAATACCCTTTGTTGAATACCTACTTATCCCCACGACGATGCACTCAATTGGCCGACTTTTGTCAATCGGTATATTTCTCCAAATTTTATGTGATGTTTTCGCACCAGTTGGAAGTTGGAATTTGCAATGAAGAAACGCGCAATTGAATGTGCCAGTTTTTTTTTCAAAAAGTGCGCATTCTGAGCATCTCTTGAGGTTCCATTTTTTCAAAAATTTTCCCCCTTCGGGGAGGGGGGCACCCCCCCCCCGAACCCCACCCCCGGCGTAACGCTTCGACGGGAACAGCATTGCCTTTCCGCTGTGTTGCCCCCATGTCCCGAAAAATTGATGCCCTTTTTAGTCTCATCCCCCCCAATCCCAGAGAGCTGTCGGCGCCACTGGGTATTGGAATCCAAACTCGACAAATTCTCGGTCCTCTTCACCAAAAAAATAAAAGTAAAGCTTTTGCATTTTTTGCCCGCAGTGAATCAACTGAAGGAGAAATTAGCCAAACTTAAAGACACATTTACTTGGACCAATGATAGCTTCGAAAAGCTGGATGTGTCAAATAAAGGAGGTTAGTGCATCCAAAATACATAGTTACGGGTAAGCAAATTTCAATTGTGTAAGCCCATTAAATCTTAGAGAACGAAGGTACTTACAACAATTAGTACATCAACACCTATGAGTGATTCCTGCGCTTTTGACCTTCCGATGTCTCGAAATGCGATTACAAGCCAGTAACCATCAGTTTAACCGGTTTCGGCTCTAGTTGCACTTTTCAACTCCCAAGTGTCTGCTGGACCAAGGTGGCTTGCTAACAAGAAACTGATGTTAGTGCCAGAACGAGAACCATTTTGCTTCAAGCAGCTTACCAGTTACCACTTTCTCGATTTCATCGGCGAAATTTTTTTTCATGAAGTGATCTCGGATTAACCAATGCTGTTTTTGTGATTTCCTCCATTTGCCATCTTTTCGTTCTCGTTCACAATCGCGTGCGAGAACTAAAGGATCATTCACTTCAATAATTTTTGCACAGATTTGTCTATTCTTAAAAGACCTCATGGCATCAGGTCCACATGTGTCCGAGCAGTAAAGACACGTCGAAAAGATTCCGAAACTGATTTGCTTCCACACTAATAGCGAAATGGGAAATATAATGTAAAACTGATCAGGCCGCAAACAGTTTACAAAAGCGAGTAAAGTCATCCGAAAACAGTAAGTAATTTTGTTTTACGAAACCAAGAGGAATGTGAATCTTATGTTATCAACAACATTCCGCAAGAGATGGACCTGTCATTGGCCCGGATTCAATGCCAATTATAAAAATAATTCATCAGAGAAACAAGAAAAAAAGAGGTCTTTTGAGGAAGGACGTAAATTGGGTTCTCGTTCAAAACACAGAAAACCTTTTCTCCTGGGTAGAGGAATGATGTTGATATTGACCATTAACGGCGGTTTGGTGGTTGGAACAATTTAATTAAAAAAAAGTTTGGAATTTTTCGATCCGAATGTACGAGTGTGTGGACTCTCAAGCCAATTTTATTTAAGACGGTGCAGGAAAGAAGGAATGCAAGCCTTGAATCTTTCTATCCACAAAATAGTTCCCTGCAGCTATCCGACCAGGTGGAAACGGTGAATAGTCAGATACCAACCTCTAAAATAGGCACAATCCACGAAATAGTTCCGCTGCGGCTGTCTGGCCTGATGGAGACCGTGAATATTATTTATTATTATTATTATTATTATTATTATTATTCAATTCAAAAACAGTGTACAAATGCATTGGCACTGTCAATACATAAAACAAGTCAACGATAATAAAAATTACGTGAAAAACATAGTCAAATGGTCATGATGCATGGAATAAAAGAGCGACAAAACAATAACACTGAGGGTCACAAAATCATGTTGATGCCCGAATGCATAAAAATTGTTCGAGATAAGCGGGATGTGAACTTAGAGGAACACGATAAATAAATTTCAATTGTCGGCTTTGGTCAGCAACCTGATGCACAACCCCTCCCCCGATTATGAAAAATTCTTAGCGAGCTTGAAATCAATGCAGAATCAGGCCGAAGTGTGTTCCACTCAGTGATGGTTCGTGGAAAAAAAGAGTTGAATAAAGTGTTCCGTTTGCAAAAAGGTAATACAAAGCTTAGACCATTGTCGGTGCGCCTTTGGATGGCTTTTAATTTGTATTGCCTAGGCAGAGTAAAGTCAAGGTTCCCTGTGATTATATCTTTCAAAAGCCCTAAACGGTGATTTCGGCGACGGCTCTCAAGAGTTGATAACTTCAAGTCTTTTAAAATTGCAGAAACACTGTCGAATCTGCCATATTTCCCTGATATGCACCGGGCAGCCCTTCTCTGTATGGCCTCAAGGGCGTCAATATCTTGTCTTTTAAAAGGATCCCATACTGCACAACCATATTCCAAAATTGGTAGTACAAGCGACATGTAGGCAGTTAGCTTTCGAGCAGGTGAAGCCTGTTTTAGATTTCTCATGATGTAGCCTAACTTTGAGGAAGCCTTGTTTATTACATGAGTGATATGTGAGCCCCAAGACAAATCGCTGCTAAGTGTAACTCCTAGGTATGTAAAAACGGAAACCACTTCCAGGGGCACATTGGAGACATAATAATGAGGGTTTGAAGATAATTGCTTTCCAAATACAACAACTTTCGATTTGGATGTGTTAATTTCCATATTCCACAATTTACACCAATCACAAATGGCCAGCAGGTCAGATTGCAAGTTGTCACGGTCTCCGGTGGTTGCCACTGGCGTATAAACGACAATGTCATCGGCAAAAAGGCGTATGCTGGAGGAAATATTGTGAGTAATATCGTTTATATATATATCAAAAAAAGAAGCGGTCCAAGAACACTTCCTTGCGGGACACCTGAACAGACATCAGAGACTGGAGACAAGTTGCCATCGACCAAAACCTGCTGTTGCCTGTTTGATAGAAACGAGGACACAACATTTATAATTTGCTGCGGAAAGTTTAAAAGATGCAGTTTTTGAATTAATTTTGCATGAGGAACACGATCAAAGGCTTTAGCGAGGTCAAGAAAAATAGCATGACATGGAACACCTTTGTCCAATGAAGTTGCAATATCGTCGACAAAAAGAACTAATTGAGACTCGCAAGAAAGGCCAGCACGGAATCCAAATTGACTTCGATGGAAAAAGTTGCCAGAGTTTAAGTGTTTTAAAATATGTGAGCATAAAACTTTTTCGAACAACTTCGAGCAAATAGAGGTCAATGAAATGGGGCGATATCCTTCAGGCTTGTTGTTAGAGCCACCTTTTTTGGGAATCGGCACAATTACTGCTCGTTTCCAGTCATCAGGAATAACCCCCTCAAAAAGGATCAAGTTAAAAAAGGCAGCAAATGGCGGAGCGAGTGAGGCAGCCAACTCCTTCATGAGTCTAGGAGGTAACAAATCAGGACCAGGAGGTTTTTTAGCCTTAATTTGGCACAGCAGGTGGTAAACTCCCCGAGTCTCGACAGTTAGATCTGGGATACACACAGGCACAAAAGAGAGAGAACAACTAGTAACATCAGCCAGGTTATCATCAAAAGAAAAAACACTAACAAAAAAGTCATTTAACATCGAGGCTTTTTGGATCGGTTCACTGACACTGCTACCATCGGCAGAGACAAAAAGTGGGAGGGAGTTATTAGTTCGAAGTGATTTCAAATATTTCCAAAAATGTCTGGAATGGTCACTTTCAATTGACTTGGAGACGAAGGAGTCAAATAACAAGGTGTTCATTCTCGAGCATTCAGTTTTGATTAAGTTGTACCGATCTAGATGGCAAGGAAGGCCATTCTTTCTGAATTTGGCGAGGGCTTTTCTCTTCTTTTTAAATAGCCTGGAAAGTTTGTTATTTACCCATGGGAACTTTGAACTTTTCACTTTCTTCTTAGCGACAGGGATCTCATTCAGGCAAGCAATCAACGTCCCTTTAATGGTTTCCCAAACATCAGCTACGGATCTGCTTTTAATGCTGTCTATCGTGAAAAGAGGGTTAGTGAAAAGCGAGGCATTCAAGCAAAGCCAGTTAACTTTGGAGTAATCGGGAAATGAAAGCATTCGTTTCGATTGCATACGATCAATTTTAAAATTGGAAGCATCAAAGCGTAACAAAACCGCCTCATGATCCGAAAGCCCGGCAGGTACAACATCAATTTCAGGCATGGGATTATCAAAATTGGTCAATACTAGGTCCAAAATATTTGCACAGGTCTTTGATATACGTGTAGGTACTCGAACTAGCTGGTTGAGGGCGAAGGAGTCCACGATTGTTTTAACAAAACTGCAGTTTGCAGTCAAGGCATGTTCAGAGGACGAGAGATGTGTCGCAAAGGATGGACAATTAAAATCACCACACAACAAAATCCAACGGTTTAGAGCTAAATGATATGCAATCGAGTCGTAAAGGTCATCAAACAAACTGCTTTTTGCACTGATATTTGGAGGAAGATACACACAACCAAGATATATATTTCGGCGGCAATTTAACTTAACTGAACACCAGATAATTTCCAACTGGCTTGATGCAGGTAGGCCGGATTCAACAGGGACACTGGCCATGTCATTTTTAATCCCGATCAAGACACCGCCACCACGGGCACCAATTCTATCGGTACGAAAAATGACAAAATCAGCCGGAAGAATTTCAGAATCTAATATCTCAGGAGTAAGCCAAGTTTCAGTTAAAAACAGGACTGAGACTTGAAATTGGAAAAGAAAACCACTCAGTTCAACTCGCTTGGACAAGCTTACGATGGATCTGCAATTTAAATTTGCCATTACGAATGTGTCGCTTGAAGGGGTGTCGGTCACACTGGAGGAAGTACCTGACGGATGGAAAGCAGATGAGGTGCAAGCCACAGATGGAGAAGCAACAATATTTTGTGAGATGGCGAGTGACATCCCTGCCTCCACCATCGCAAATGACGGATCACAACTCGTCATCCTGCTGATGGATTGCACTGCAGGAGCAGGAAGACGAGCTGCGACGGCAGTTGCGATGGTCGAGGAAGGTTGTCCCCAAAGCTCATCGACAGCACCAGGCATGGAAATAGAGTCAGTTGTGAAAAATTTACAGTTATCGGACAAGAACGCATGATTGTCTTTTGCGACCAATCTGGGTGGCATCCCTGCCCCTACCATCGCAAATGACGGATCACAACTCGTCATCCTGGTGATGAATAGTCAGCTTCCAATCTCTAAAATACTTTCCGCACACTCCTCGAAATGCAACCCGACATGATGTGCTTCGAGTCATCTCTAAATGTGAGAAGAACCGCGCATTCTTTGATCAAGTCTAACATAACAAGCATTTGTCCAATTCCACATCCGCAAAACAAAACAGTTCCGCTGCTGCTCTTTGACCTGGGGGAACCGTTGAAGGGTCAGATACCAACTTACAAATAGGCCCTATAGGTACAGGAAATAATTCCGCTGCAGCTGTCTGACATGGTGGAAACGGTTAAGAGACAGATACCAACCTCCAAAATGTGCACTATCCACAGAATATTTCCCCTTCAGCTGTGTGACCTCAAGGACAGTAGGTTTGCCAGACCCCCCCCTAGGGGGGGTCAACACCCCCCCAGAAAAGCACCTACACCCCCCCAGAAAAATTGGCCAAAACCCTGGTGAGGATGGTGAGTCGAATCAGTTTGGCTGGCTGCCAACAGACACAGGTGGTCCTTGCTGTTAGCTCTCCCTGGCGGGAAATTTGGCCTTTTGAACACCAATTTTGACCCCAAAATGAACGCTCAAATTTCAAAATGGGTGTGACTAAAACGCTGAACCTGCTTGTCCTGCTTGTCTTGCTTGTCCTGCTGGAAACCTGCTTGTCCTGCTGGTAAAGGTCAAATGGGTTAGGTTATTGTTAGATTAGGTTATCCTAACCTAAAATAACCTCACCTAACCTTAACCTAACCCAAACCTGGTCATTACCAGCAGGACAAGCAAGACAAGCAGGACAAGCAGGACAAGCAGGTTCAGCGTTTTAGTCACTTCTTTTCAAAATTTCCACAGCTTCTGGGGGGCTCCGCCCCCCAGATCCCCCGGGGGCCAGGGGCTCTGCCCCTTGGAACCCCGCTGGGGCGCTGCCCCAAACCCAAATACTGGGGGGCTCCGCCCCCAGACCCCCCTTCTGGGCTGCGCCCAGGTCCTTCCTCGAGATAGGACCCCCTGAAAATCTTCACACCCCCCTAATCTGGAAATCCTGGCAAAGCTACTGCCTCAAGGAAACGTTCAAGGGTCAGATACCAACTTACAAATTGGCACTATCCGCAGGAAGTAATACCTCTGCAGCTGTCTGACCTGGTTGAAACGTTGAAGCCGTTCATGATGTTACCAGCACGTTCCGGGATGTCCCAATGCCGGATTTCTACAGCAAAATTGAGGTTTCGGTTGGGTTATAAGACCATTCTGAGGGAACCGGCGCATTTCCTTTTCAAGTTCGTGTCCAATAGGGCGGTTTGAACATCAATTCCCTTTTGAACATAAGCCCATCCAACTTCATTTATAGTGATAGTGAAAATAAACTTGTAATTTCTCCGTCACGATAGTGCCCGTTTGAAGGACAACAAAATCATAACGCATCGGGGTTTAAATGAATTCGCTTTCATTGCAGATGGGCTGGCAACGGATGGGGAATACAGACTTGCTGATTCAACATTTTTCAACGGTAAGCTTTCTGAATAATTTCCATAAGTTTATACGGATTAACGCCAGCGAGAATCGGCTTATTTTGTTCAAACCGTACACTGGTACAATATTTTAAACTCGTGAAAGAACACATTTCAAATGTTTAAACTGTTAATTTCTCAAACCGTGGGTAGGCCTACACTGGTGCAGTATCTTAAATAGAACTAATTTCAAATGTGAGAAACTTAATTTCTCAAACCAAGCACTGGTGCAATATTTTAAACTTGTGTAATAACTCATTTCAAATATGTTAAACGATAAATTTCAATGAATATTTAATTTCAATCAATTTTTTTAAATTATATTACTAAAATATATATTTCTATAAAATATATATGAATAATATATATTATATATATTATATTTTTTTTATATTATATTATATATTATAAAATATATATTACTAAAATTTTGAAATTACAAAAAATATTTTTGTATGGTATACCATACAAAAATATTTTTGTAATTTCAAAATTTCTTTTAGAATATATAATATAATATAAAAAAATATAATATATATAATATATATTATTCATATATATTTTATAGAAATATATATTTTAGTAATATAATTTAAAAAAATTGATTGAAATTAAATATTCATTGTGTGGAAATATTCATTGTATGGTATACCATACAAAAATATTTTTTGTAATTTCAAAATTTTAGTGTGAGCAACACGAGTATTTTAGGCTCATGGTGAATTCATGCAAAACAGACAGATTAAAATGGGAAAATTTCAAGTAATTTTGAATCTAAGGCTCTTAATGTTACAATTTAGTTTTTTTGCCACTTTATACACTTCCTTAATCTTGACCATTCTCATTTGACAATTGGAAGACGCATGAAACATGATTGTTATTTTCTGAAGTGAAACGGTTTTCACCGTTTGAATATATAAATCCACCATCAGGAAATACCTCGGGCACCCGCACGCTACTCGAAATGCAACCCGACATGATGCGCTCTCAGGGGCGGCTCGAACGGGGGGTGCTTCACCCCCCCCCCCAATAATTTTACTCAGTCGGCATTTCGGTCATCTCAGTTGGCAGTCGGCAAATGTCTGATGCGGTCGCACGATTTTTTTTTCGTTTTCGCTGTCGTTTTTTGGCTGCAAAGCCCTACATATTTTTGCATTGTTTTCCTGGGTCCTGGCTTCCTTTGCCTGCAAATCATTTGTGGAAAGTTACCAAAAATTAGTTGTGGTTCTTCGTTTCATTCTGATCGAATTCGGGCAAACAATGAATCAAGACAAATGGGACACAAAGTGAAATGCATTGGCACTGCATTTGTGGCAAACAAAATCACCTAAATGCAGCAAGCCGAATCCCCACAATGCAATAGGTGCTTCATTTGTGTCAAATCTTCTCCAGTATTTATTTAATTGTGATGTTCTCGTTCACGAGTAAGAGCAAAATACAAGTGCGGGACTGGCTTGATTCAAACCAGCCCCCACTTCAAACTTCGGAAATCTGATGATGTATCCGAAGTTCTTTATTGACGAAAATTCTCTGGCGGATCGACGTTTTTCCCACAATTTGCCAAAAAGCATGTTAAACTCAACAAACCCAACCTAACCTCACTCAACATAACCCAACCAACCTAACTTTACCTAACCAAACCCTAAACCTACCTAACCTATCCTAACCTAACGAATCTGAAAAACCCATCCAAACCAACATTGCCAAAATTACATTAGGAGCGCACGAGCTCCAGCCGTTTCGGTTTTTCCTGCCTCCTGGTCTCTATCAAAAAGAAGCAACAGTTTGGGTTCTGTCGCGTTCGATTCCAAGGAAAAGAAAGAAAAA